>CP068509.1:600000-762188 GCA_016767195.1 Stagonosporopsis rhizophila
GAGGAGGGCTTGCGTGTGCGCTTTGGCCGCAAGCAGCAAGACGACGGAGGCGCACGCCGGGGGATGCTAGAGTGAATGAATGGCACCGCGGTGGGTAACGACAGTAGCGCAGTCGCAGCGCCCGCGGCGTGACAGTAGTAGGCAGAGTCCGTGTGCGAAACGCTGCGCGCGCGCGCCCATGTTCCGTCCTGGAGCCTCGGCCGGGTCGTGCGAGGCCAAAAGTGCATAGCCATGGGCCATGGCCATGGTGCTGACTGCTGAGGGCGGCGGCGGCGATGAATAAAGGCACGGCGGCGCCAGGTGCCAGCGCGTTCTGCATTGCTACGACTTGCACGCTGCCCACGCCCACGTCTACTGTGTTGCACTGCACTGCACTGCACTGCACTCCACCGCACGCCCACGCCAGCACCCACGCCCGCTTGCTCACTGCCCGCGCCGTTGATCGCCGTCGTCAGAGTTGCACCCTCCACCCGTCGACGCAAGAGGCCAGCGGTAGCGCGCGCGCCCCATTGGCTACGCCCGCCCCCCAGCCGCCAGACGCACCAGGGAGACCAGGGCGCCAGCAGCGCAGGGAGCCAGCCTGCCAGGATCCCTCGAGGGCCGCCCAGCGCAGTAGCGAAGCACGCCCGTAGGCTCGCCAGGCCCAGCAGCGCGACCGTCGTCACCGCAACTCAATTGCTGTGCTAGAGCGCCAGCGCGGCCATATAGTCTGCCGCCGCCCCGCGAGCCCGCCGCGCATACTGCTACTGGTCTGTACTCGTAGTAGACTCGCACTGCCCACCACCACGCCAACCACTCTTCTTGTTCCCGTACGCAGCCCCGCCGCTGCCACCTGCACAGTCATCTGGAGCCGCGCCGCGCCCACGGTTGCAGCCCGCCCGCCCGCCTGAAACCCACCGCCCACCATCCACCACTACATAACTTACCGTGCCCCCGACCTCACCGTGAAGCTGGATTCCCACGAGACGTCGCCGCCCCCCCTCTCCCACTCGCCGCGCGAATCCACCGCAGCGAGCACCCCCGTCACCACGCCCACCCAGCACGCCGCCTCGCCCCATTTTGGCCGTGCCTGCAACGACTCTCCCCCTCGCCCCCACACCTGGCAGCGCAAGCCGCACGAGCTTGTGCCCAGCCGCGAGCCCGAATTCGACCTCCTCTTCGAGGACTCGGGCGACTGCAGCTTCCCCTTGTTCCCCGCCAGCCCATCCCAGCACGCCACCTTCCTGCGCGCCACCGCCGCCACCACCACCACCACTGCCACCACCATGGCACAGACGGCCACCCCCATCGACATCCAGACGCCCCCGCGTTATGGCTCCAACTCCCCGCAGAACCAGACGTCCAACCTGACCTCGGCCCTGCGCGAAGCTGAGGCCAACCGCGACTTTAGCCAGACGCCCGGCCAGCTCGACCCCAACGGCAATGCCTTCCAGTTCCGTGACGGCCGCCCCAGCATGTCTGAGCGCCATGGCTCCATCAGCAACCTGCTCGGCACCTCCTTTTACGGCAGCGGTGCCCGTCCCATCTCCATGCGGGACCGCGGGCGCCGTGAGAGCACCAACATGGGCAGCTTCAACGGCGGCATGAGCTGGGGCGGTGTTTCAGTTGGCTCGTGGATCCGCGATGAGTAAGTCCCAACACGCCTCGCTGTGATCATAGCATCCGAGCAGCGCTCCACAAAAATTTGGTCACCGTGCTAACGATCCGTGCCACAGCATCATGATGGCCGGCACCTCGCCCGCCCCCATGAACATGGGCCAGTCACCCTCCTTCCACTCCTCCTCTTACCTGCCCAAGATGGAGGCCGCCTTCATGAAGGACTTCACCTGCTGCGGGCTGACACTGGCCTCGCTGCACGACCTGCTCCAGCACTTTGAGGAGACGCACGCAAACGCTCCCGCTGCCCGCAACCCACAGCCCGCCCAGAACGGACTGCCACAAGCGTCAGGCGCACCTGCACCCTCAATCGCCCCTGGCCAGACTCAGGGCGAGCCTGCCATGAACACACAGATGGGCTTCAACCCACGCTCCGGTTCCATGGGAGGGCAACAACGCCAGCGCCTGAACTCCATGAGCCGCTCCAACCTCTCCACCGTCCAGGACATGGACTCATTAGACGACATGGACATGGACATGGATGGCTTCGACAACCTGGCTCCTATTGAGGAGACGCCACAGCAGTTCCCTGTTCAGCAGCCCCAGTTCGGCCAGCAACAGAGCCAGCTGCCACAGCTCAACGTCAACCTCGCCAACACGATGCAGAACCACCAGGGCCTGAGAACATCAACCCCCTCGACCCCGTCAGCGTCACAGCAGTTCAACTTCAACAACAACCCCACCGTCTCCTCTGTAAATACGCCCACCCTTGGAACCGTGCCCATGCAGAATCACAACCTGACGTCGCCCGAGTCCTCGCACCCTGGCACACCAGCGGAGCTCGACATGGACTTCAACACGTTCAACCCCATGATGGGCATGGATATGGGCATGAACGGCATGAATGGTATGAACGGCATGAACATGAACTTTGGCAACAGCAACTTTGGCATGCCCGCCTTCGACAACAACGGCACCATCGACCAGCCTGGCAAACGACTCTTCAGCAAGCAGGGCGGTGGTCTCAACCAGGCCCAGCTGCAAGCAGCACTCAAAAACTACCAGCTCGGTGGCAACGATCAGAGCGAGCTCGCACGACGCATTCGTGAGCAGCAGATGCTAAATGGTGCAAGCATACCGCAGTTTCCCTTTCCTGAGGAGGTCAAGCCTTTCAGGTGTCCAGTCATCGGTTGCGAAAAGGCCTACAAGAACCAGAACGGACTCAAGTACCACAAGCAGCACGGTCACCAGAACCAGCAGCTCAAGGAGAACGACGATGGTACCTTTTCAATCGTCGACCCTCTCACGTCCATTCCCTATCCCGGCACCGTGGGCATGGAGAAGGAGAAGCCTTACCGCTGCGAAGTGTGTGGCAAGCGGTATAAGAACCTCAACGGTCTCAAATACCATCGATCGCACGCTCCTCACTGCAACCCTGAGCTAGCATTGCAGAAGCTTGGACTCGCTCCCAACATGCAGAGTCTCCAGAACCTGCAAAATGCCAACGTTGCTGGAGCTGGCATGGGCGGCATCGACCCCTCCATGTTCTAAAAAAGCGCGTGCGCTTTCTTGGTCTTCTGCCTCGCTTGTTCTTCCGTGCATACGCCTTGCACTTTCACTTCCTAATACCCGATTGCGACGCATGAAGCGCCTTTCACGCATAGATTTGTCATTTCCGTCGCCGGGGCAGTAGCGCCTCTGGACACATACACGCTACGAGCGATCTGCAGCCTCGCATCTTTGCATACGCAACTGTAGCCTGGATCCTTTGGATACGTTCTGTATACCTCCCTTTTCCATGACGGTACCTCCGTCTCGAGCTTCACGTCTTTACATCACCGTTCTGATGGTATAACGACTTGATGTGCATTAGAATGGTGTTTCGTCGGCTCTGTCTGTTTTTGCGGTATATCCCACCGTCTTGGGTTTCACTGAACTTGGGCATTCACTAGACCAGGTTCATGGGCGTTGAATGGAATTTACAACAAAAGTTTTGAAATGGGGCTTACTCCCGAAAGCTGCCCCGCGAGATATTGCTGTTTCTCTTTGCCTCGGCAAGATAGTCTATAGATGTCAAAGTCGACTCGTTACTTCCTGTCTAACAGGAGACGATCGACTTCCTAATGCTACACTCCACGTATCAACAACTGTCCGCCTTGCATAACCTCATCCACATTGTCACGGCTGACCCCAAGTCTCCTTCCTAGCGCGGAGGCGATCTTCAATCTCGACCTACACTGCCACTACCGAAGCAGGAAGGACCTCAGTTGGCGAGACCACACTATGGATGGACTTGGAGAGTGTCCGAGGCGTTCATCTTCCCAAAGGACAACACATGACCTGCGTACAAGATAGTATCATTTCTGCTAAGTCATGCTGATAGTCTATGCACCCCTTTGCCAATCTCTCTTCTCCTAGCATCGCCTTGGCAACTCGGACGTCGAGCCGCTGATGGCGAGGGCAGGCAATCTCGACAGGCCACCCCACACATGTCTGCATTTCCCAACCACCAACCCGCAAGGTTTCGATCCCTCGTGCACATCAACCACGGTTCCGGAACCATCGTTCCTACCACTTGGCCACGTTGCGCCTCATCCTGACTCTTGTCAGGGTCAGTCCAGCCGCAGCCCACGTGTTGGACCCGCACCTGCTAGACGCAGGGGGGCATGCTCCTTGAGCTTGTGCCACCGTGGGCCGCGTTTCCTGCTGCGTGTGTCGTGCAGCGGGCTGGAGCACGGTTTGCAGTCGCGTGTTCCTTGCAGGGCCGACCGCGCCCAACCAAGTACTTCTTTTACCACATCGAAACCGGGGTAGGCAAACACCAGCGCAGCGCGTCGTGGCCGTGTTCGCCCGGACGCACGGTTGGGCGCTCGACGAGGACAGCTACACTCCCAACTACCGTTCGCTTGGCGGAGCTCATCATGTCTGGGTCCGTTCCCAAACAGTTGCCGTCCGAGGTATGTACATAGTAGAGGTGGGTGGGCAGAGCCGCATGCTTGGCCCGGAGGCAGCGCCAGGGACCGCAAAAGACTCGGGTGGGCTCGGTCATCAAAATAGCCCGCTCCCATGGCTTGCGCTTCCTCCAATCTGGAAGCCAAGCGCATATGCCGTGCAGCACAAGCGTCTTGCCGCGACGGGTTCGACCGGTTGAAAGGCGCTTGGCAGCATTCAAGGCTTCGATCGGGCCAGATCGAAGCCTGCATGGAATATCACAAGCGGTGTGAATGCACACTTGCCGTGCCACTTTGCCTCACGCTTTATTGTCACGGATACGACGCCGATCCACCCAGCGAGTATACTTAATGCTTATTTTAGTATGGGGTTACGGAAGTCTCCATAGACGTGTTGGGAGATTGAGTGCTGAGTCGTCGGCGAACATGTCGGCGGAGGCGTGCTGCGTTGGCTGCTGATTGGATGCCTGAGGCTATCGGTCGCAACTGCGCTCGACACTTACTTTGCCTTCGATAATTCATGTCGAAGCTAAACCGCCCATGATGAACAGACGATGCCTACATACGCAGCCACACCCAATAGCCTCCACCGTAACATCGCGCACCCTCAAACTCACAAACCTAACGAAGCCGACTAAATCCCCTTTGCACATGTTCCCTCGGCTCTTTCCCCATACAGCCATCAACACAGCCTGATCCTGTTCCCAGCGTACACCACCCCTCTGCACGTCCTTTCTTCTTGACTCAAGCGCTCCCAACACACCAACCCTTCTGCATCGCATCGCATCGCCTCAAGCTACCCAATCCACCCGCCCACCCAAGTTCCACCCACGTTCCGCCCGCCGTCGAGTCCACCGTCCAGTTTCTGTCCCAACAGTCTGGCAAGAACCAGCGCCGCACCCGCACCCGCTTAGCCGCCACCTCACCTCACCTCACCTCGCCACGCCCCTGCGCAGCATTCAGCCCCGAAACCACACCATCTCATCCGACAACATCACTCCTTCGCTCCCGTCCCTCCTACCCGTGACGCTGCCCCCCATCTGTCCATCCATCCATCCATCCAAACCACCCTCCTAGCCCCACAACCATCCCCCCCCCCCCCAATCGTCTTCCCTCCCCAGCAATGAACCACACGCACCCCGTTCCCCTCGCCCCCGCGCCCTGGTCTCTACGCGCAGAAACGTATCTTCTCCCCCTGCGTCTGGCGTCCCTGCCGGACGGCGTTTACGATGCGCTTGAAGAGAGCTGGGGGAGCGAGGGGCTGGGGCGCTGGGAGGGCGGTGTTGGTGCTGTGGTTGTGGTGAGGTATGTGGGGACGCCGGTTGGTAGGTGATTATTGTTACTATTGTTATTATTGTTATTATTATTATTATTTTCTTTCTTATTTTCAAGTGCGCAGGGGAGTGGGGGTTGTGTTTCTTGTGGCTGCTTGCCTGGTGGGTTGTGCTGGGGGATGGGTGCCAGGCCGTGGGTGAGGGTTGTGTGTTGTTGTGCTTGTGCTTGGTGTTTCGACGTGCAGAATGTGGAGGTGATGAGCGAAGTGTTGGAGTCTAGGTGCATGATGAGCCTGGGCTTGAAGTGATTCCAGATATCTGTCCATCTCGTTGTTTCGTTGTTCCATTGTTTCATTGTGATGTTCTGGTCGTCTAAGCAAGTGTTCGAATTATTTCATCATCTCAGTGTCTCTACCTCGATTTTCTTAACTCCCATGTCCTACATCTCCACATCTCCTACGACGGCACTTGCCCTCTCCCCCACATCACCCAGACTAACCCCCTAATTCAGGTCCCTACGACGAACTCATGCTCATTCCTGGCACCTTCAGCGTCCCCCACGCCCCTGACACCCCCATCACGATCCCCCGCCGCGCCCTGCGAATCGCCCGCATCTACGTCTCCCAACGCACAACAACCTACAACGGCCGCCTCAACTGGAACATCCCCAAGCACCTCGCCCGCTTCTCCTTCTCCGCCCCTGCAACCCCTGCCGGCGCCTCCCCACCCAGCGACCTCACCATCCGCGTCTTCCCCCCCGGCACCGTCGACGGCGACAGCGTGCCCCCTTTCTTCGAGTGCAGACTCACGCCCTGGAAATGGGTTCCCGCCGTGCCGTTCAACATGCGCTGGTCGCCGCTGAGCTTGGCGCACGTCCAGCCACCCATTCCCCTGCCAGCGGGCCATGTGCGCGCGGTGAAGGCGGAGCTCGCGGCGAGGGAGCGCGGCGTGGAAATCGACCCGTATGATGTCAGTGCGAAGAACGAGGTCGCGGTCGCTGTGGGGACGGACAGGTGGTGTATGTTTGATGTTGGGGGGAGCGTGGCGCGGGCGAGGGGCTGTTGGGTTGAGGGGATGGGCGAGGGAGGGGGCGAGGACGGGTACTGGCCCAAGGGTATGGGCACGTGGAGGGTCGGGGTGTGGTGCGAGGGCGCGGTGTTGGAGATTGGGGAGCCGGCGACGTGGAAGCTGTAGGTGTAAGGCGGACGCAGTTTGGAGTGAGGGTCAGTCTGTTGCGTGCTCGTATGGCGAGGGCGTAAGTGAAGTGAGGTGAAGGGGAGGTTGTCTAGTCCCACTTCAGCGCACCAGTACGCGTAAGGGTCCGCGTTTGTATTGTCCCTATATAATCTCGCGTCTCAGCCTCTTCTAACTCTTACCCAAACACTCTCCAACGCGTCTCTACAACGTGTCTTAAGAACGTACAATAGCAACACTGCAAGTCATTGCCCATTGCACACAACTAACCCATCTGCACACATTCAACTCACCTGCACCTTCCCATTCACAATCGATATCACGATGGTGCCTGCCCCATACAGTGTCCGCTGGACATCTAAGCTCATCCGCCGCGACCTCAAGGCTATTGCTGCCAATTACACCAGCAAAGTTCGAGGCATCTTCTCGCGTTCGACAGATGCGGCTGTCGCCATCCCCCGTGATGACTTCGAAGACGCGTCTCTACTCGACACTGAACGCGTGCACGATGTTGCGTCTGTAAGCTCGCCCACGCGCTGTGCATCTGTAGAGTTTACGTCCATGAGCATCTCGTCCACAGACGCTGCACTCGCAAGCTCTGCCTCCTCTTTCTCATCTACCACTGCCGATAGTGACGCGAACGCGTGCACAGAGGAGACCGACGCGTGTCTCAATGATCCTACAACACTTTACAGCCTCCTCAGCACAAAGCTGAAGGACCTTTATGCCTCCAGAGAGCGTGATCTGCCACTTAGTGAGCGATGGCTGTTCCGCGGTGCCTGGCTCATCTTGCACATGGCAACACAGCAATGCGCGTCAAATCCGAGTCACAATATCTCCAAGCCTGGCTCTTCGTTTGTGAACGAGACGGCGCTGCTGCTCGAAGTACTCCGTAAGTCTACATCTATTTGGTATGGAACGTCGCTGATTAGCCTTGCAGAGTACAGCTTCTCGAAGCCACCCGAGATTCCTGTTTCTCACGTCAGTCAGATGTCTACAATGCCGTGCACGAAGCGTAAGAATAAATCTTCGCGTCAGGATTCCATCTTCAGTACTGTCTCCAGTACTGTCTCCGACCAGCCTCCTCCATCTGTTCCATTGGCGCTCCTCTGGTACACAATATTTGCTGGCGCATCAGATCAACTGATGACCGTCTATGCCGCCGAACGTCTCATCAATCACGCCTGGGCGGGCAAAGACGCGACTGCAATCCTCGAAGTAGTTGGCAATCCCGCAAAGCGGCTCCCAGAGGAAGACGACTCGGAACTCCGAAGGAGGTTCGGATATGTCTTACACCCACACCACAACTCTCTGGGTGACGATCATGATGCCTTCTACATCTAATTCCCGACTGCGACACCCAGCAAAAGGGTGTTCGTGTCAACGACGTACGATCTTCTACAACATATTGCGCCATCTACTCCGAGCATGTATTCGGATTTCCGCTTTCAATTTATGTAACGACGTCTGGGTGTTCGGCTACATCCACCAATCAAAGCCCGCATCGGAAAGGATGTCGTCGAGAAAAATGTTGTTCGGTAGCGGCCGATACCGCATTTTCACATTTCCCGACGCTTGAGGCGCTCAAACCGGGCGAGCTCCGCGAATCTGCGCCCTTCGTGTCTTCTGGGAAGCTTGTGACTGCATAAAGACCTCTTGGTGGTCAAACTTTGTAAGCAGCACACCCTTCTGCAGGCTAGGCAGTTGAACGCGGGTTCCTTCTGGTGGGAACTTCTAGCGGCACGGCTGAAAGGATTGGTCATATTTAGCCCAGGCCCCCTCCGCTTTCTCAGCTTTCTGCAACACCATTCCTCTCGTGGACTACAGCGTAGAGATACCAAACCTCTCGGGGTTTGCAGTCATTGGAACACCATTCCTCTCGGGGAGGACGTCGACTTTCATAAGGCTTCAAAAGCTAGTTGCGACGTTCTCACAACCATCGTCATCGATATCACCCACTCCTCATCCTGACGCGACTTTGAACACGTCAACTTTTGCTCTTGCAACTATCTCGAGCCATTCTGAATGAGCGGAGAACCCAAAGGCAGCACGCCAGGACTCACCTTAGACGAACACCACCAACTCGAACCTGTCAATTCCTATCCCGCCGCTGAATTCACCATCCCCCCTGCCGACACTCTCTCAAGATGCCGCAGTGCCCGAACTCGCTCTGTCGATGCCCCGGCACGGGAGAAATTGAAGCAGAATGAAGGACACTCTGGCCCCTCTCTCGACGAAGAGAACCCATCAGTAAACTCCCAGGATGAAGTCACCTACCCTGAAGGCGGCTGGGAAGCCTGGCTCTGCATCTTCGGGTCTTTCATGGGCCTTCTTGCCGCGCTGGGCATGATGAACTCGGTCGGTGTGTACCACAGCTACCTGGCCGAGCACCAGCTGCTTGGCTACAGCGAAAGTACGATATCCTGGATCTTCTCCATGTACATCTTCCTCTCGTTCTTCTGTGGCCTGCAAATCGGCCCAATCTTCGATGCCCACGGCCCCCGCCTTCTGATGCTCGCGGGTAGTATCTTGCTGTGCCTGTCCATGTTTCTCCTGGGAATTTGCACGCAGTACTGGCACTTCTTCCTCGTCTTCGGGGTGCTGGGCGGCCTGGGCACGAGTCTGATCTTCACGCCCGCGTTCGCGGCAGCAAGTCACTTCTTCCTCGTCAAGCGTGGCAATGCAACCGGCATCGCGGCCGCCGGTGGCTCCCTGGGCGGCGTCATCTTTCCGCTGGCGCTGCAGCAGTTGCTCCCCAAGGTCGGCTTCGAATGGGCCACGCGCATCATCGCCATCATTGACGTCTTCTGCTGCATAATTGCTTGCCTGCTGATCAAATCTCGCCTGCCCACCAAACCCGGCCAGTCGGTCCTCCCCGACTTTCGCATCTTCCGCGATAAGTCGTACCTGCTCCTCACCATCGCCATCTTCCTGATGGAATGGGCGCTATTCGTCCCCATCACTTACCTCACCACCTTCGCCTCGTCCAGCGGCGCCATGACCCGCGCCTTCTCCTACCAGCTGATCGCCATCTTCAACGCAGGCTCTTGCCTCGGGCGCTGGGTCCCCGGCCTCCTGGCCGACAAACTCGGCCGCTTCAACTGCATGATCGGCGCCCTGGCCGTCTGCGGCGCCACGTCGTTGACTTTCTGGCTTCCAGCTTCGCTACTCACGCCCGCCACCCCCGACACCGCAGCGACTATCAAGGCACTGGCCATTGTGTACGCAGTTATCTTCGGCTTTGCGTCCGGGTCCAACATCTCCCTCACGCCCGTGTGTGTCGGCCAGCTGTGCGATACGAGTCAGTACGGACGCTACTACGCGACCTGCTACACGGTTGTGTCGTTCAGCACGCTGACGGGCATCCCCATTGCAGGGAGTATTCTTGGGCAGACGGCTGGGGGCGCGTACTGGGGCGTGGTGATTTGGACGATCATATGCTATATCATCGCCTCGGGGCTGTTTGTGTGGAGTAGGGCGATGCATGTGGGATGGAAGCTGGTGAAGTTTTGACGGAGAGGTAGGGGGTGTGGATGGGTTCTAGATGTGCAGGCTTTTCGTAGGGGTACGGATGTTGTACCGCCGGAGAGATTGCGCGCGCATGCGCTATTATGCTGCGTGGGATCAAGTTGTCACAGGCGTTGTATTTTCTTTTTTGTCAAGCCGTTCTCCCTTCTAGCTACTACCCTCTTATACTCGGCGCAGAGTACCTTTCTTTCAACCCAATACAAGCGCTTTGTTTTTTACAGTGTGTGCTGAAATGCTCCATCCCCCCCCCCCCCCCCCCCCCCCCCAACACGCTCAACACACTTCCAACACATCGTCATCGCTATACTAGACTGTGGAGCGCAGGTAATGATGATGTAAGAAAGCACGTAGGACTTCCAAGTATTGGGTATAAACGATTTTAGTAGACCACGTAGGGGTGTCAGGTTGATAGGATGGGGTACATGAACTTCTTGTGAATGAATGTAGCCCACAGTCCTGTTTTAGCTGGGGTTACAGCGTTGTGCAGTGGGGGGTGGGGTGATGACGGGATTTGACAGCGGGTATTTGTGCTGTTGGTGTCGGTGTTCAAGGTGCGTCGCTGGTTTGTATGCGCTCGATGGGGGTGTTTGTCGTCTGGGGGTTTTGCTGGTCGGGAGGTGGGCTTGGGTTTGACGTCTCTGCACGTGTGGTGGTGCGGTGTGGCTAGATGAGGAAGGGAGGGGGAGGGAGAGGCGGGTGTGTGTGTGTGCTCTTGGAGGTCGGGGCTCATAGTGTTCGGGCATGGGTTCAGGCTTGGGATTAGGTTCTGGTTCTGGGTGAGCGAGCGAGCGAAGCGGTGCTGTGCTGTGTTGTGCAGTACGCGACAGCTACCCACTCACCCACGAACCACTATGATCTCTGCGTCATGAAAGGCTGATTGAATGGTTGCCTGGTCTTGTTCGCGGCGGGGGGACTGGATGCTGGCTGCGATGTTGGGGAGGTTGGTGGTATAGACATGGATGGGGATGGAGGGGATAAGATGTTGGTTTCTTTCTCTCACCAATTTATGGAGGGATCCCGCGAGGATGAACATCACGGAGTTTGATGGTTGGTGGGGGTTGGGTTCTTGGTGCAAATAAGTATGGTGCAATCTAAAGCGCTTCCATACTTGTTTTGCTTCCAGATATGCATCAATCTTGTTAAGGCCGAGCGGCTTGCGACTTCTATCACCGTTCCTTGCAATCTTCCGCACCATCCTTCCCTGCTCTCCGCTACTCAATCCAAAAACCCCACCAGCGCCTCCAAGACCTCCCTCTCCGCAGCCTCGACCTCCATCACGCCATTCAACTGCGCTTTCAGCGTCGCTTTTACATCCTCCAGGCCCTGATCCGTCTCTGCCAGCCCCTTGATCACCGCGCTCCTCGCCCCCTCGTCCTCCGCCACCAGCCACGCAAGACAAGCGTCGATACGCTGCAGCGCATACAGCCCCTCGCTCAACCTCAGCGGCACGTTCTCGACGTCCAGCTCTTCTCTCTCCTCGGCAGACAGCCCTTTCTTCCGTGCCTCGAGACCCGCGTCGAACGTGGACAGCCGGGCGACGTACTCGCGCCGCAGAGCAACGAGCTTGGTGGTCTTTGCGAAGTCGTTTTCGAGGAACTTGGCCAGCAGGCGGAAGCGGGCGTCGCTGTTCCCGGGTAGAGAGCGCAGCAGCGAAGAGAAGATGCCGAGGATGTGTTCGGTCTGGGAGGGGTCGGGGCGTTTGGTCTTCATGAAGGTGCTGAAGAGGGGTTTGAGACCGCGGGCTGAGACGAATTTGTCGCAGACGGCGATGTGAGAGGGGGAAGGCGCCGAGTCTGTATCGGGGGCTTCGTGCGAGCTGGGCGGTTCGGCGTAAGCGCATGCGTGGTCCAGCACCTTGAGGGCTCGGCTTTTGCTGGTCTTGCCGTCGCGGACGAGCAGGAGGCAGAGCTCTGTGCCCTCGGCTTCGAGGAACTTTGTCTTTCCGGTAGGCTCTTCGACTATGGAGGTCAGGCAGTTGAATAGGTTTTCCATGTATTCCTCCTCGTCGCTGTCCTTTTCTGGGTCATCTCTCCGGTAGGGCGCGAGGTTTGTGAGGAAGATCTCGACGCCATTGGCATCGGCAATGAGTGTCCGGTTCGGGCGTGATGATTGTGTGAGGATGGAGAGAATCTCCGAGGCGTACTGCTTGTTCTGCGTTGTGGGCTTCTCGGGCTTCTGTATGCGCTCCAGGAGCCACGCAATGAGCGCCTTGTCCTTCCCTATCATGTCTGTATTCGAAGGCTGTGACAGTAGATTCTCGATGACGCTGAGGGAGTGGTATACGCCCGAGGCATCTGTGGAGTCGGATTCGTCGAAGCGCGAGAAGTTGGAGATGAGCAGGCCGAGCAGATCGGCTTCTAGAAAGGCTGCGACCAGCGCATCCCATTGGTCCTGCTCCGCTTCTACGTCCTCGTCTGTGAGCTCTGATATGATTTCTATGGCAGCGATTGCAATGTCTGTGTTCTCGTGCGCAAGCAGCTCGACAAGCTTGGCGGCCGCTGTGCTTTTGGCAAAGTCCTCGTACAGCTCTGCATGCTCTGAAAGTATGCTCAGATCCCTGATGCCATCGTCGAGCTCTCCTTCCGACTCCATGAACTTTGCAGGGTCGCTCTCGTACTTTGCGCGCAGCGAAGCGTTCTTGTTGACCTTCTTCTCAAAGTCGCGCGCCATCTTGCGCACCCATGCGGCGTCGTACTTTTCTTCGCGTATAGCATCCTCGCCGTCTTGCGCGTCCAAAAAGTCCATGGCGTCTTTTGCATTTTCGTCGAGGCCGCCGCCAAAGAACCGCCCTTCCTCGTCGTCACCGGGCTCCTCGTCCTCAAAGTCGGGCGGCAGTGCGGGGCCTGCCTCGTCATCGTCGTCTCCTTCATCCTCTACCTGCGCCGAGCGCTTGACGTCGCTGTCTCCCTGCAGTTTCGCGGATTTGTATGCTTGCGACGGGTCGGCCTCGATTGGGTTGTCGAACTTGCGTTTTGCTCCATTGTGGCTTTTGAAGAGGTCGTCTATACTGGTCATGTTGCGTGTGGGAAGGGCAGAAGGAGAGAAAGGCAGGCGCGCTGCAAATGCTGACTTGACCGATCTACGGCTTCTTGACTATCTTGAATCGCGAAGCTTGAGCTCGCGACTAGCGCGTCATCCGACTGGGTCTAGCCATATGGAGCCAAGTGTAGTGCAAGCACAGAGGTACACGGCTACATGGCATTTGCGCATCGTACAACAGAAGGCTGGAAAGCACCTGTCCGCCCTTGTCATTGTTGAATGGCAGGCTTAAACATGGAATATACTCCAGCGCACGATGAGCCTCGGTTGCCCACGAGCGTGTCACACCAACATGTCGTCAGCCCTACCACCGCCCTCATCCGGAGCTATGGCGCCCTCCATGTAGCCGCCATGATCGATAACGTCTTGACAGCCTCTTTCATTCAGTGTTTAAAACCAACACCCATTGAACCTCTCCCCTGGCACGCATCACCCGCACCATGCGCCACCTCCCCGACGAACTCATTCTCCACATCATAGCATGTACGTTGTTGGTCGTCCACGCGATAGCCCCACACTTTGCATCCCCATACATGCATGCTCGACTCACCCACCACCACCACACCCCAACCTACACACTAACAAAACTACCCCAGACCTCGAGCCCCCCGAGCTCGTCAACCTGCAACACGTCTCCCGCCGCTTCCTCAACCTCAGCCGCGACAACAAGCTCTGGAAACAGCTATGCTTCACGCACTCATACACGGAGCGACGGCGCCGCCGCCTCGAGATCACCTTCCCCTCGTCGCCGCCAGCAGACTCGGACCCCCGCCTGGCTGAGCTAATCGAGGCCGCCAACAACCTCGCCGACTCGTTCGACATCACCGTCCACAACCCCCGCGCTCCGGGCGCCGAGGCGCAGCTGAACAGGAACAGGGAGCGCAGGAGGGCCGCGCTGCTGGCCAACTGGGACCCCAGCGCCGTGGGCGAGCAGGTCAATTGGTACCAGGAGTTTGTGCAGCGCCATGCGCCCGTGCGGGTGAGCTGGTTCCAGGGCGCGGGCAGCGGTTGGGACGAAGAGCGGCAGCGGGTGGACGAGGACGAGGGCGGCCGGCGCGAGGCAACAGGCGCAGGGATTCTGTATGACGGCCACGGACAGGCTGAGAAGCTCATCGCGCCCCTCGACGACGGGAGTATCGCCATCTGGGACGCCGCGGCACACAGCAGCAACCTTGGACACCGCGTCGCGAAGAGCGAGCCCGGACTGCTCTCCCACCGCGGGCCCGAGCTGGACCGCGCAACGCGCCTCTCGCAGAGCCAGGCCATCATGACCGAGACGGGCGCGGTACACTGCGTCAGCATCGACAGCGCCCGGCAGCGCGCCTTCTTCGCAGTCCAAAACACGCTCAACGAAGTGGACCTGCACACGCTCCAGTGCGTCTCGCGCACGCCGTTCCCCTTCCCCGTCACCGCCCTCAGCGAAGCACACCACGACGTCCCGCTCACCGTCGGCACAAACTGGACACTCCATCTCCACGACACCCGCAAGCCGCCAGACATGGCCCCGCAGTGCACCCCGACCTTCCCCTCGGCAGCAGCAACAGCCCCCTCCTTCTCCCGCCTCGACACGGGCGACTTCGCCGGCCACGTCGCCCTCTCACAGCCCGGCGCCCTTTCCATCGTCCACACCCCTCCCTCCCTCGCCTGCGGCAACGGCAACATCTGGGTAAGCGGCCGCTTCACCTCCCTGCTCAACTACGACCGCCGCTTCTTCCCCCGCCTCCGCGGCACCCTCCACTCCGGCGCCCGCATCAGCTCCCTCTCCCTCCTGCCCACGCCCTACATCCCCTCCTCGCTCCGTCTGGGCCTGCCCTACACGCCCCCCTCGTCTCTCCTCGCCGCCCGCAGCACGGCCGGCATGACGCTCCTCGCTGCCGGCGAGTACAAAGGCAAGGGCAGCCTCGAACTGTACAGTCTGTCGCCCGAGCCAGGTGCGGGGGTAAACAGCAGCGATAGCCGGACGACAAGCAACGGGCGGGCGGTGTACCAGAACCGGCAGACGGCGGGGGCGGCGAAGCTGCTGAGTGCGTGCGGACAAGGGACAAGGGTGGTGGTCAGTGACGGGGAGGGGGTGGTAAAGTGGGTGGAGCGCGATGGACGGACGCCCGTGAGGCAGTTTAGTATGAGCGATTTGGACGCCGGTACGGTGCATGGAGGAGAAGGAGATGATGGGCTCGTTCGGTTGGGAAGGGAGAGAGGCGGTGATATCGTTCAGCAGATTCTGCCCACCCAGTCTCTCTCCCCATCGGTGCCCTCGGCGCCCTCGGCGCCCTCCCCTGGACCTCCTAATCTTATTCTTTGGACCGGCGAGGGCAGGCTTGGCCTCCTTGGGTACGGGCGAGACGAGCTCTTCAGCCTCGACACCTTCTCCGACGCGCTGGAGCAGCAAGTGGACGGCGACTGGGTGGACACACGGGCGCTGGAGCGGGAATACGGGCTGGAGATGCGGCGGGCGTTGGAGCAGCAGGCAAGGGAGGTGCGGTGGCTGAGAGGGTATGGGTTGTAGAGGTTCCTACAGGACTTTATTTGTAGACTTCACGACCAGGTTGCGATACCCGTGAAAAGCCATCAATATAACGTGCGATGTATTCATGTATGCTGTGCTGCCTGTGTGTTCACGCCCGCACAACAGAAAATATCCCCTTCTCCCGCAGACTCTCATGCACGCCCGCCAACTCGTGACAACTCGATAGGAGCGCATACATGTGCGCTCCCGTGATCTCTGTAGATCGGGTATCAAAGCGCGAAACTATGTTAGCCGTAAATGTAAACGCCATGCTCATGAAAAAAGTAACGCCTTCCATGTGACAGGGAAAATGTGGTGGCCAATAGCCCGACCAAACGACATGCCAATGCCGTGCAACTTGTCACTGCGAAAGAGGTGTCGACCGTGAACACCTCTCTATAGTAACCGACTCTGATGCTGATGGCAACCTGTGTGGGGCTTCCGAATGCAAAGTCCGCCTAGTTGCCCATGCCGAAGATGTATCGGAGTTCGCGCGCACCAAGACGTGTCAGACTCTTGCTGCTTTTCTCATCCAGAGCGGTGTCGATCATCTCGCGCTTTTTGTTCTGGATCTCACAGATACGGTCCTCTACAGTCTCGGGCACCAAGACGCGATGAACCGTAACCTCGCGGCGTTGAGGCATGCGGTGAGCGCGGTCGATCGCCTGCTCTTCGACATAGGGATTCCAGAACGGATCCAGGATGATGACCTGTGACGCTTTCGCCAGGTTGAGACCCGCGTTGCCTGCCTTGAGCGACAACAGCATAACCTTCTCTTCAGGAGTATCCATGAACTTCTCCACAGCATCAGCACGATCGCTCATCGACATGCTCCCGTCATAGCGCTGATATCTCATCCGCTTATCATGCATCGGAACCTCGAGCAGATCGAGAAGCGACGTGAATTGGCTGAAAATAAGAATTTTCTCGGTAGGATCCTTCGCGGCAATGTCGCTGATGAGCTCCATGGTCTTTTCAACCTTGGCAGAAGACACCCAATTCTTGCGGAGGCGACGCAGGTACTTCTGTTTAGCAGCTTTGCTGCGAAGAGAGTCTTTTTTCAGTTGCGCCAGCGTAAGCTTCGGCTTGGCTCTTGCTTTGCCCTTACCCTTGCTGCGTTGTTTACTCTTCTTCGAGTTCATAGAGGGACCGGCTTCCAATGCCTCGTCCACGTCAGCAGGATCAGATGCCTCATCTTCGTATTCTGGTTCATGCTCATCGGGCACTACAAAGTCAGCAAGGTCGCCGTTGTCGTCAACATCATCGTCGTCGTCATCATGCTCTTCCTCTTCCTCTTCCTCCTCCGAATTGGAATCAAAGCCATCTTCTTCAATGCCCGCTGAAACGGCTCGGTCAGCAGGGTCAAGCTTTTCCGGAGCGAATACTCTGCAAAAGTGCTTGTAGTCAGTAATCATCGAAGCCCTCAACTCCCCACGACATTTGGGACATTTTGCTGCGCCGGCGGTCTCGTGGCCATCTATAATGCCACGTGTTGGGTCAAGGAGCTTCTGCATACACTCTCCACAGACAGTGTGACCACAGGGCACGATTATGGTCGGGTTGAGTTCGACGTCAAAGCAGACTGGGCACTCGAAATCCTCAGTAGCCTTCAGTCGGTCCACCACCATTCCATCAAGTGCCATTGCACGACTCAAGAGGTCGTCCTCTGCGATGTGTTCAGTCGCAGGCTGACTGAGATCCTTGATGAGGTGTGGGTGGCAGCAGGCTTGGCGAAGACGAAGCAGCATGACAAGGACATTAGCATAGTTGGCTGCAGCATAAATATTAGATCGTGGTGTGGTGTGACTTGCGTAGTGGCTGCACTCACATGAAAGTGTGTCCTTCTCGAGGTACTTGTTGAGTTGGATTTGCGACTTGGTCTCCAGCGCCTTGTACACCTCCATTTCTGCGTCACTGAACTCGACGGCTTCTATCGAGAGGTGCTTCGGTGGCAGCTTGCACACAATTTCACCGTCAACGATCGAATCCTTTTGGCGTCGAAGCATCACCGACTTTAGCAGCACTTGTACTCGCCGCATAGCGCGCTTCCTCGTGTCGGCATAATTGTGCCGCAGCGGCTTGCTGAAATCCTGATTGAACCTCGACCAATCGTTGCTGAGCTATGATTAGCCATATTGGGATGCTGCACATAAATAGGCACTTACTATGGCGGAACCCGAAGGAAGCGGATGAGCGGGTATAGCTCATCTATTCCATTCATCATCGGTGTTCCCGTCATGGCTACGCGGTGCAAGGCCATCAGCTCGTTCGCAGCCTTGGAAGCTGCAGTCTGCCTGTTTTTGATACACTGAGCTTCATCGATGATGATACGGTACCTTTGATGTTAACCGAATTGCAACATGAGCTGGGCCATGGAAAACACTCACCACATGCATTCGGGACCCAGGAGTGCCAATTTGTCCTTGGCCTTGCGTTTAATACCAGTCTTCTCCTCCTGCAGGTTCTTCGCGGATTCTGTTCGATTGTCTCTCTGCTTGAGCTCGGAGGTCAAGATGCCAAAGGTTGTGAGGACTACATCGTACTGGCGCAGCTTGGCGAAGTCTGCGTTCTTGCCAGATGTGCCATGATAGACATACACACTGAGCCGATAATTCGGACGAACGTGGCGCGCAATCTCCTTCTCCCACTGTCTCATCAGGGCAACAGGTGCGATGATGAGCGTTGTCTTGCGAGCTGGGTCCTGGGACGGCCGAGCGCAGATAAGGGAGATCGCTTGCACAGTCTTTCCAAGGCCCATACCGTCTGCCAAAATACCGCCCTTGTTGGTACCAGTCTCCATCTGGGGTCAATGTTAGCTTGCATCCACGACTTGTCTTGAGACACTCCAGTACCTTTATGAGCCAGGTGAGCCCAATTTTCTGGTACTCCTTGAGTTGAGAGCACATTATAGCGGGTGTCTGTTCACGGCGTTCTGGCGCATCTTCGGCATCATGGGCTGAGACATTACCGAGGAGGTTCTCAACCGCCTGGACTTCATTCATAGTAAGAGCAGCTCCATACTCATCTTCATTGTCGCTTGGCGCCCATGGCGTGCCAGCATTGCCCATGTACAGGGGCACTTCTGGAGCCTCATAAGCTCCGAAAGGCATGTCGTTTTGAATGGCTCGCGGTTGCTGAAGGAGAAGTGGCTGCTGGAACGCGTGGCTTCTGCCAGCTGGAGTTGGAGCCAACATGAATTGCGCAAGCTGTTCCTCGGACATGAAGTCCTGTCCAAATGCATCGACTGGCTGAGGGGCACCTCTCCGGAAAGCATTGTCAAGCTCGGGGAACGGGTCTGGCGTAGGCGGATTCGACTCCGTCAAGTCTATTATATTAAATTGCGCAGGACGGTGCGATACATAAGGTAGCGTCTGTTGGTGACCGTATTCTTGGCGGCCTTGTGTTGAATTTGGCTCCGGGACGGAAGGCCGAGGCTGCTGGCGGCTCGAACTGGCGTACGTTTGACGGTGGTCCAGAGGCTCTGAGTTTACAGAGTTTGGAGTATTCGGCGTGAGAGGGCTTGGATTCATGCTTGGTCGCTTTGAGTCAGGATATGCAGCACTGTGTCCGATGCTCCGCTTTCGTGAAGCGCCCGAGGACGAGGCAGGTGAGACAGGCCCTGCTAGAAGAGGAAGCTCGAGATTAACAGTATTGTTAGATACTAGAGCTGATATGGCAGCCTGGCTGCGCTGAGCGTTCTCCAAGTCTTCATATTGCTCCTGGAGCATTTGCTCGTAAAAAACTCGGTCTGCGTAGTCCGGTCCATTTTGTTGGAGAAGGTCTTCAATAAGTCTGATGTTATCTTGCAACTGACTCAAGTCTGCCGCCATGCTGGCGACTTGAGAGCTCTACACTCAAGTTGTGGTGATCTTAGACTTGATCAAACGGTCGAGGGCGGGACAAGTGGTTTCCGCGCTGATTAGTGGTCTGTTGATGTAGCAAGGAGAGCGGGTGCAATCACTAGCGATGAATGGTGAAGTGAAGAAACGGAAGCGCATAGGTGAGCTTTAGCGCATTTGCGACTAGGCTGCACCACCGTCCAGGGCAGGAGCACGAAAGAGAAGGAAGGAGCCGTGCGGAGTCGTGACCACAGGACAAAGGTTTTGCTGCTGCACAAGGCTCAGTAACGACGGACAACAGTATCCGAGTCTAAACAAAGCGGGTGGCTGCCTAGCAAGCAGGGCGCTATTCTACGGAAGGAAACGCATCGCACGTAGCTTTGTGGCGATTCGTCGTTGGGTGTTGAGTGAAGCGACGCGATATGTGCTCTCTTCACTATCGATAGGTGGCTGAGCTAAGATGATTGCATCATCGACCAATAGCCGTCTGTTCACATACGCTGATATCTCTCAGCAGTCAGGGGCCAGCTGAAAGGCTCCGGGTGCGTACAGAGCAGTTGGCGGATTGCTCACGAGGCTGAATGAGTCCTCCATTTCTGATCCGGTGAGATCAACTGCCCTGGAAGTACAGCCGCGCTTGTACGACCGGTAGGCGGGACACAAGCTCACTTATCGACTCAACTCGACATGCCCCGTCGTTTGTCTTTTCCCAGTCGTAAAATCCGTGTGATTTGGGTTTTGACCTTCCTTTGGGTGAGTCGTAGACCATGTACTATGCATTTTATTGCACACCACAAAGCACGCAGCTGCAAAGTTATGCGTGACGCCTTCTCCCGATTATCATATCCACATGGTTCAGAATAATTCAACAGCTATACTGTGATAAGTAGGCTACACTGAACCTCGGTCAGCTGTTGGACGGCCAACTACATCTGTAAAGATCAGGCGGCGCGTCCAGATGTAGAGGTGAAAGCTGATGATCACGTGACTCGGCCAATGCGAGCTCGTGGCTCGGCCTATGACTGGCTTGCGTTGTTTGGCGCACCTAGAATACCTAACAGTACTGAAGTTTCAATACTGTCTTCTTCCGCTCGATTGTAAGATCTGGTCGTGCGGCACGTCCTGACTTTCATCTTACTCTTAACGACAGCCTGGACAGTTATTAGTAGGGATTGCTTGAAGGATGGGAAACTCTGGCTATAGCAGGCGCTTTTCTCCATGCAAGACCAACGGCTATACTCATTTCTCACGATATCAAGTGCGTGGACATAAAGGTTGGCACTAGCTCACAATTCACCCAGACAATTGAGTCTACGGAAAACATCATCAGCCTCGTAATCGGATGAGCGAATATGGGGTCAAGTCTATTTCATCGCACCAGGCTTGTGCGTATGGATCGTGATATCGTCTACTGGCTTTGTATAGCTTTCGTTACTTTCCGCTCCTACACGCTCTCTTCGTTTAACATTAACCCCTCCATGTATGTCGCGGCCTGAACAAATCATTTCTGTTCTACAGCCTGAAGACCAGGCGCTCTTATTCGAGTGTTCGGAAGTGCTTGAGCATGTAGAAGCCTATATTGCCTTCGTAACGTTGCAAATGTAAGGTTTCCTACTGTCATCCACGACCACAGCAACTGTCGCCTACCAAATCAAATCAACCATCACTGCAAGTACACCACAAGGCTGAGGACGACGTTGGAGCGATATCCACATCACTGTAAAGTTGCGGAGCCTGGTGATCTGTCACAGTGCCAGAGATGCAAGAACCCAACCCAGTTCGCCAGCGATTGCGCAATCTTCGACAGCTTTTGCTGTGCATCGTGCAAAACTAGTGATCTAAAGTCCATTTACTGAGAACGCTGGCTCAGACCAAGACTAGATACCTGGACTTGCGTCAAGCTGAGTCGCAGTGAATACCTTTTCGCAGATATAGGCTCAAGTGACGCTGCATTGGTCAGTTCGAGGGTCAGCCTTGTATGTTAAAGCCTCCCCGTACAAAGGAAAGGAAGAGTAAGCACACATTGAAAATGAGAGCTTGCAAAGTCTACATTGAATTGGAAATCTTTTGTGGGTAACAACTGAGGGATCGTAAAAAAACCTGGACATCTAGCCTTCGCGCACGAAGACACGCCACCTGCGCGGAGCAAAACCAAGCCATAAACTCGTCAGACACGAGAATCGAGGGAAACGCCCAGGACAGTGTACTCAAGGGCCGTACAAACTTGTAAGGGGAGCAGGAATCGATGCGGTGTACGATGTGATGACATGATGAAGATTTGGGAATCTAACGAAGAGCAAAAGCCCCTAGCACCCTAGGGCACCTCTCAAGCCATTAGGGACGACGGAATAGACGTCGTTGCCCATACCACAAAGCACCACAAATTCCGTGCTTTTTACTTCATGTTGATTTTGACATAATTTATGCCTTGGTCTCAGCCGGCGCCTCAGCGCTGGCCTCGGCCTTGGGTGCCTCAGAAGCGGGCTCAGCGGGCGCATCGGCGGCGGGCTCGGCCTCGGAGGAAGTCCAGAGGGTCTATAATGGGGTCAGCAACGTGGGATCACACGAAGTCACGTTGTATGACGTACCAGGTTGTCCCTCAAAAGCTGCATGATCAGAGTGGAGTCCTTGTAGCTCTCCTCAGACAGGGTGTCGAGCTCTGCGCGCATGTTAGTGATGTCCAAAGACGATTCAGGATTCGAACTCACCGGCGATGGCGTCATCGAAAGCCTGCTTAGCCAGCTGGCAAGCCTGGTCGGGCGAGTTGAGGATCTCGTAGTAGAAGACGGAAAAGTTCAGGGCAAGACCAAGACGGATGGGGTGGGTGGGGGCAAGGTTCTGGGCAGCGACCTCAGTGGCGGCCTTGTAAGCCTCGAGGGACTTGTCGGCGGAGGTCTTGCGCTTGTCGCCAACGGCAAACTCAGCGAGGTAGCGGTGGTAGTCACCCTTCCTGTAGAACGAACGCGGTTAGCAGTAGAAGTAGAGCAGGCGCATGAAGTTCGTACATCTTGTGGTAGAAGACCTTGGACTCGCCACTCTCAGCGGAGGGGATGAGGTGGCCGTCGAGGCACTCGAGGATGTCCTCGCAGATCTTGGCGAGCTCGGCCTCGATCTTCTGGCGGTACTCCTTGATGAGAGCGACCTGGGTCTCGTTGCCCTTGGACTCCTCCTTCTGCTCGATCGAGGTGACGATTCTCCACGAGGCACGACGGGCACCGATGACATTCTTGTAGGCGACAGAGAGAAGGTTGCGCTCCTCAACGGAAAGCTCCTGATCGGCGCTGGCAACAGCCTTCATGTTCTCGACCATCTCTGCACACAAAGATTAGCTGCGCTTTCGCAACTTGTCGCGGACAAGCTTACCCTCATAGCGCTCGGCCTGCTCAGCCAGCTTGGCCAGGTAGACGGAATCCTCGTAACCCATTGTGAAAGTGTAGATCTGCAGAAGTAGGTCGTTAGCTAAATCGAGCTGATGCGAAACGTGAAGGGTCGCTGCAAAAGGCGGTCGCAAACGCCCAAACAGCCGGGCTAGCCCCTCAGTGTGCGCTGAATTGCGACATGTTGGTTCCGAACGTCCAGAGAAGTATACTGGATTCACAGTATGCCCAGTGTTTTATTTTGGCTGGAAAATCAGCACAGCGAAGATCGCGATGTCAATCGCGTGCGCTGACGTCGAGCTCAGCACAGCAGTGGAGGGCGAAAGGAGGGGTGGCTTGTGCGGTGCAACCCGCTGCCTCCCTGAATCCTATTTCCACTGCAACACTGGCAAAAGTTGCGACGGCGATGTTCGAAGCGACGATCTCTGCGGCGGACACTGTTCTGATGGCGCTGGCCGGCTGTCGGGCTGTTGTTGGGATCGTCTGCGGGCGCAGCGCGGTGCCCGTGGTGGACGCCGTGGAACGATGGGGCGCGAACAAGTACTTACGAAGAACGGTGAAGTGGAAGTGTGTAGTGTGCGGAAAGAAGGTATTCAACGGTGGCGTTGGGTGAGACGGTGGTGTTGAGTCGTTGTCAAGGCTTCGGGTGAGTGTTTATGATAACGAGGGGGATGGGAGAGAACGCCAAAGCGGCGCACTAGTCCCCGTCGATCATGCCTGCGTTGGATGGTTTCACCTCCTTCCAGCCCTGCCTCGACCACTTTGCTTTGACAGGTGCCAGAGGTCTGTTACTTTTGTGAGGCTCCATAAATTTGCTTGCTTCTATCTACGTATAGGGGCATTGTGTATGTGTGCATTGTCGGTTGTCCGCTGCTTTTGTGCCTTTGTACCGCCCCGCAATTCTTGGCTCATGACCATTACTAAGTACCTACTGGACGAGGCGCGACAATCGTTGGGCACTGCATGGCTGCTTTTGAGATTTGATTGTCCATAGCCCAGATGGGATGAGAACGTACAGCAAGGGAGGATTGCAGGTCGCTGCATAGGAGTGGGTGGCCCTTCTGCGTGCGAAGATTCTGCTTTGTGGCTTCCTCCCATCATAGCTGCCTTCCTAACCAACTGTCGCTGCACTCTTTACATATTAGCTGCTCATTACGTCGATCAAGTGTACGGCACTCAGTGCACAGTAAAGGAGATATCCTCCCACATACTTGACAGCTCTTCCATGTACGTGAACAGTGAACTATGCGGTGGTCAGCGTTGAGCTCAGTCTGACCTGTTTCCAACAAATTTGAAGTCAAGAGCACGCCATTCCGTCTAACAACCAAGCACGAAGTCCAGCCTGTGACTATTGAAGGTAAGTTTCCATCACGTGCAGCCTTGAATGCCCTGATCAGCTTCGATCAGCTTCGGATCATCGTCATCGAGCTGGCCCGTGCACCAGTCAATCATACCACCGAGCTTGAAGCTTCTCACAAGTCCATCTGTACCAGGCACCCAAACACCCCCTCAATCACATCCCCCCACATCTCAAAATGCTTCGCACATCCATCATCAAGAGCGCGCGCGCCGTCGCCGCCCCCCGCTACTTCTCCACCACCGCCCTGCGCATGGCCGAGGGAGCTACTGGCTCCGGCTCCTCGAGGCCCACCGGCTCACTTGGAGGGTACGTAGCCCATCAATCCGGCACTTGAGAAGGCAATGCAGCTAACACGCACGCAGTGACGCCTTCACCAAGCGCGAGGCCGCCGCCGAGGAGCTCTACATCCGCCAGGAAGAGAAGGCCAAGTACGGATAAACGCCCACGCACCCTCCACTCCTCCACCCAAATGCAGCAGACCATCCAATTGGCTCCCCGACAACCCAGCTAACGCAATGCCCGCAGGCTCCTCGCCATCAAGGAGAAGCTCAAGCAGCAGCGCCAGCACATCGAGGACCTCGACAAGCACATGTGCGTCCCTTCTCCCCACCCTCCACGCTGCCCCCAACCGTACACATCCACTAACACACACCCAGCGACGATGTCATCAAGGAGGGCGAGGCCTCTGGCCAGGGCGAGCAGAAGTAAGCACTCCGTGCGCATCTTTTAGCCTCTGTTCCATGTCCATTGTTAGATATACTGTAGAAAGCGTTTGCGCTGACTTGGTGGTCGCGGACAGCTATTGAAATGAACACCGAATTCAAAACAGATGCGAGACGTTTCGTGTGGCAAGAATGCTGATGCTGTGATGTGTGTGTGTGTGGAGGGAGTCGAGAATGTGTGGGTTACTACGTACGGGGATGGAGCTACATGGGTTTCTTTGCTGTGTGGCGTCGTGGTGTCAGTGACTTTCAGCACATCTGTTGCGTTGCTCTGCATTGACTGGGTTAACGCACCGACGCTCCTTCAAGCAAGGATTTACCTGCTCTTCCATACTTTGCACCCTCGTGTCGTTCGTCGAATTCCTCAGTATTGAGACTCCACTGCACGCTTGTGTATAACGAAAAGTCATTTCTCAATCAGACACATATCTCGGCTTCACAGAACACCGTACAATGATTACAATCACATGTGTGATACTCAAGTATCTTGCTAACCAAATCTCCAATCCTCCACCCTTCCACCAGCTCGACGCCTTGGAACGCCCAACCATGCAATCTCCCAGCCAAAACCCTCTCATCTCACATCACGCCCTAATCTACGCATGTCCACCATAGCGCTCGCTTCTGTTCCCACGGAAACTCCTATAAAAGTCGTCCGCAGGGTCGGTGCCGAGGCCATTCCAGCCACTGGCGCCCACTGCGCGGCTTTCCTTCTGCGCCTTGTTGATTTTATCCTGCAGCTGCGTGGCGCCCGAGTCAATGAGCTGGAGCTGCGAGAGCTGAGTGTTGAGGACGCGGACGACCTTTGTGAGCTGTGGATTGTTAGCGCAGGTGTGCTGGAGGCGTGAAAAGAGGGGCTTACAGGGTCATCGGGCTTGCCAGTCTTGCTGAGGGTCTGGGATGTGCTGTTGATTTCCTCGATCATCTCGGTGAGGTCCTTGTTCAGCTCATTAAGGCGGTCTTGCAGCTTCTCAGCAAGCTTGTATCTGGCCGTCTGGGTAAGCATTTGTTTCATTGATCGTTGGGTGTTGTGTACTTACGTCCTCTCACGCTCCTGGTCGGGGCCGCGTAGACCGTCAGACTTGCCGGACACACCGTGCATCTTCATCAGGTTCTCGATCTCCTTCTCGTAGCGGTCGAGGTACGAATCGAGCTCCTGCTGGTTCTCCTCCATCATGGTGAGCTGTCTCTCGACTTCGCCCGCGTCACGCTCGGCCTGGAAAGTCTTGGAGTACAGATTGCGAACCTTGTCGGAGTTCTCGACCAGTTCTCGGTCCCACTTTGCGACAGTTTCGGCTTGCGACTGGAATTCTTTCTGGTACTTGGACAGGTCCGCAGCCCAACGTGTGATGATCTCGTCCATGGACTTGTTCTTGAGACGCGACTGGGCGGACGGGGCAGGTCCAGCAGTAGAGTTTGCGAGACCACTCTTACTGGCATCACCTGAAGTTGCAGGTGTAGCACCGAGAGTGGACGTGGGCTGAGCAGGTGTCGATGATGGTGCTGTGGTCGATGCTGGCTTTGCTGTTGCTCCACCTAGCCCACCAAAAAGGCCTCCAGTTGCACCTGAGGTTGGTGCCGCGGATGATGTTGGGGTCGCAGAGCTTGTACCCGCTCCACCGAACAGCGGAGTGGCCAAGCTTGTAGCGGGGGCAGGAGCGCCGCTCGTAGCGGCTGCCGTGGCTCCAGTTGCTGGTGTTGAGCTGGTCGGCGTGCTGACCTCGGGCTTCTTGAACAGATTGGATGAAGAGCTGTCGCCTGCCGTAGGACCCGCTGCAGACTGGGTACGAAACAAGCCAGATGTTGGTGTGGCTGAAGATGTAGCGTTCTTGTCTTTGTCTCCACCACCCAAGTTAAAGCCACCGAAAGATGGAGCCGACGCTGGCTGTGAAGCAGCAGGCTGCGATGCAGGTGTAGATCCTCCTAGTGTGAAGCCCGGAGGCTTGCTTGCGGGCGTCGTGCTAGAAAGACCAGCACCGCCAAACAGTCCTCCAGCTGGTTTGGGTGTTTCTTGTGAATTCGGCGTGGCTGCAGGGGCTGCTCCACCGAACAGTCCAGCCGAGGCCGGCGGGGTTGCGCTCTTGTTCGCGTCGTTGGAGCCACCTGCACCGCCGAAAAGTCCTGTTGTAGGCGTAGAGGCGCCTGCGGGCTTAGCTTCTCCAAATAGGTTCGATGTCGTTCCAGAAGCTGGTGCTGCGGCGGGCTTCGATAAAGCGCTCCCAAACAGGCCGCTGGTGGTCCCATTGGATTGGGTGTTTTGTGCCCCGCCTAAAGAGAAGCCGCTGGAGGGTGCAGGTGTCTGTCCAAACATGCCTGATCCTGGCGGTGGACCAGCGGGTGTGGTTGAAGGGAGGGAGAAGGTCTTGTTAGGAGCGGGCGTAGCAGCAGGTGTGGAGGAGCCTGTTGTTTGGTGTCAGTAAATAGTTGTGCATGAGCAGCGAAGGGTACGTACCAGCTCCACCAAATCCGAACGATGGAGAAGGCGCCGAGGACGCAGCTGGGGCTGTCCCGGTCGAAGCGCCTCCAAACAAGCCTGACTTGGGAGCATCTCCTGCCTTTGCTGTTCCAAATCCACCGAATGCCGATGTGGACGGCGCACCAGCAGTAGCTCCTCCACCACCAAAGAGGCCTCCAGGCTTGCTCGCAGCAGGTGTGCCGGACGCTGCACCACCGAAAAGGCCTCCGCCCCCAGAGCCTGCGGCAGCGCCTCCAAACAGCCCTGTGCTCGGTGCGCTCGAGCCAGTGTTGGAGCCACCAAAGAGACCGGACGAGGTGCCAGTTGTGTTGCCTGCGCCGCCGAAAAGTCCACCTGCAGGCTTGGGAGTGTTAGACCCCGCGTTGCCGCTGCTCGCCTGTCCAAATGTGAAGCCGGACATGGTTGCGTGCGGAGCTGTCGACCGTGGAGAGCGTGCGCTGGGGTGTGTGGGAGGGTGCTCGTTGTGGTAGGGAGCTGGTTATCCTGGCGGAAACTTGGGCACGATGCCCAATTGATGCAGTTGACGGATCGCAACAAAGAGAAATACACGTGTCCAAGCGGGCGAAAATCAGCGAATGCAGTGAGAGGCTTGCGCAGGTACTTCGCGTCTGTCGCAGGCGCGTCAGTGTCGCAATCGCCAAAAGTGCAAACAGCTGCATGGGCCACGCCGTGCGGCGAGTCGGACTTGGCGCTTCCAGCTGGAGCTTGCAGCGGGCCAAGGTCCAGACTCCCCCGCGTGCTTGAGACAGAACGACGACTGACTGCATGCACCAGAAGGGGGCGCAGCATTTTGTACTACTAGCTTTATCGCTTTTGGCCTCCCTCTTCCACTGCCAGCCCTCAGCAATTGCACCGCTGTGCATTGAGACCATCTCTCGCCTTCCGCATACGTTGATCACCACCCCGTCCTAGCGTATCGACTCCAGCATGGCTGACGAGCTGGCACCGCCTCGCAAGAGCGTAGAACTCGAGGACCCTGGCGCGAAGGAGCTCGGTACGTCATGACATGCTGCTCCACTCGACTCTTTCTGACCATAGGCCAAGTCGACTCAGACAACGAGCACTTCTCAGACGCCTCGGAGGGCAGGGTACTCGAGAAGGGGCTGGACAAGGGCGTCGAGCAGAGCCGAGCAGAGGCTACATCACCGATCCCCATCACTAGGGTGGAGCGTGTAGACGACGAGCCCGCCCATGGCGAGGTTCCTGGCACCGCTGCCTACAACATGCGCACCCAAGACGCCGTGCCGGACGAGGTCGAGATTGTACCAGATGGCCAGCGCAGCCGCAGCACTTCTCGAGTGAGCGTGAGTGACCGACCTCTCACGCCTGGAGGCACACCCATTCCAAAGACGATTGTCGAGAGAATCGACCCGGACCAGCCTGCCCACGGTGAGGTGCCTGGTACCCTCGCCCACCAGCAACGCCTTGCCGATGCTATGCCAGACATCATTGTCAAGGCGCCTGAGCCTCCGCAGCGAAACAACCAAGGTACGTAAGGTATTTCTGTGGCGCCTCCCTGCGTGCCGTTGACGGAAGAAGGGTCGCCAACTGCCTCCATTGATAGGTCTCCAATAAGCGACGACGCCGACGCCGACGCCGATGCCATCGCCGACAGCCTACCGACCGAAGCAGACGATTTCCCTGACGATACACAAGTATCGGCACATAGTCTGTCCGAGGGCGGCGAGGCCGATGAGGACGATGGGTTCGGCGACTTTGATGAATTCGAAGAGGGCGGCGAAGGCAACGACGACGACTTTGGGGATTTCGACGATGGGTTTCAGCAGGGCGAGGAACAGGCAGAGACTACATTTGACAGCCCCCAAAATCAAACTCCTGTACCCGCCCCTCCGCAAGCACCACCAGGCCCCGTAAGTGCAACACATCTAGCCCAAGCCAGTCCATGTTTCCAGCCGAAGCATCTCCCGGTGATGTCTGAACTGAACTGAACTGAACTGACTTCCAATTCTACAGCCGGTCCTTGAATTTGCAAAACTCACGTCACTGGAAGCCATTATTGAAGCAACTCAGCCCTATGTTCATGAAATATACCCCTCACCACAAAACCTACCCAGCATATCCACCACCGACGACACTCGCACTATTTTCCACTCGGAGCGGAGCCACTCATTATGGACACAGCTAGTGGCACCGCCGCCACTCCAGCCACCCGACTGGGTTCGTTCACGGATTCGACGCCTGTTCCTTGTCTCGCTTGGAGTCCCCGTTGATCTTGATGAGATCCTGCCTGCTTCGAAACAAAAGAAGCTCATCCTTCCGTCCATCCACATCCCTGGCGACAAGTCACCGCGGCCGTCCTCAGATGGTCGGAACAATGCACTCGACCGCGTAAAGAGAGAAAACGCGTCCAACACATCCGTGGACTCATCAAAGTCCAAGTCGGAAAGACCGCGGAAAGGACCACCCCCTCCACCAGAGCTGGATCTCAGTGCTACCTCGATGCTCTGCGCAACGACGGAAGCAGCACTACTCAATTTCACCGATGGCGAGCTGAAGACACATGTTGATAATCTAAAATCGCTACGAACCACAGCAGAGCAGGTCTTTGAGTACTGGCAGAAGCAGCTGGAGAGCGCCCTGGGCGACAAAGACGCTTTCGAGCAGGTTATCGAGAGTCTTGTAGCACACGCGAAGAAGCTCAGGTAGTTGATGTAGACTGATGGTCCAATCCAAAACAAGCACGTAGTAATGCATAATACCCATACGAAAAAGCGAATTCAAGCTACAATGAAGAACAAAAGATCACCCTCGCAGCAGGCTTTCAGGCGTCCCAGGAACCATCCATCCGCTTTTGTTCTCCACGTGTGAGAGCGAGCATCCGACGAGGCGCCCGATCAGGCCATGTGAAACGAACTATTGGACCCTGATTTCACTTCCATGGTGCGCTAACAAAACGCTTTTGCGGTAGAGGTCCGCAGCATATGCTCACAACCCCACTATACCGGCCCTTGCATCTTGCACTCATGCAATTCGAAGCTCAGAGATGGAAGAAAAAGCATTGTCTGGTAGGCTCTGCAAGCTTGGGCAGCATTCCACAGCACCCAACGCTGGCAGCGGTCTATAAACCGCCGAAAAAGAAATCAAGTCTGAGTGGACAAGTGTGAGTGGAAGATGACAGGGTCAAAAGTTAAGGTTGTGATTGAAGATCTTGGTGGGGCATTCATCTGCCTCCATGGGCTGGCAGCGCGGCTATTGGGCACAGAGGCGCGAGCAGTGCTCCCGTTGGCAGCCCCGCGAAAGATGGCAAGACAGCGATGCAGCCGGATGACCATGCCTGCGGACCGATACGGTGCGGCGATACGAAGGTCATGACGTGCAAGCAATGCGATGATCAAACAGGAGGGCAGAGACAGGCCGTCAGCGGCTGTAAAGTAAAATGAAGTGTTGGTCCTGCGATGATGGGAAACAGCGGATGCGAGTCTGGCGGCGGCGCACATGGATGGTAAAAGAGTGGAAATTTGGTGTGGCCAGTACGAAACGTGCCATGCGGTTACGAGAGCGTAGGCACTAGGGCATGTTAGTTGTGGCTCCCGCGGCAATCCTCACCGCTTTGAGCAAATAGGGCAAGTACAGGAAACCCTGGTGTTAAGGCTTCGTATCAGCGCCCACAAGAAGGCGCTCTGTGGCGACGAATTACCCCTATTCGACGCCTAGCGACCGAGGCGACGGAGCTTGTATTCGCTGTCACGGCATGATGCTCGTTTGCAGAAACAGTTTCACGGCATCCATGACCCAAGCGATTGGCAATGCCGGCATGTCTGCTTGCTCTCTCGAGTGACACTCATTTTACGTGCGGCGTGCGGGCCCAGCGTGTGCAGCCACATGACGTCTTGCAGCCGTCTCCGCGGCAGTGCGGACAATGGATATATCGAGCAAAAGGCTGCGATAGTTCGAACAAGTCGGTGACTGGTGCTCGGCGCAGGCTCCCGAGCCTCAGCTCCGCAGTTGGCTGCACCGGCGTTGCCAACGCCGCGCCGAGTCTTCCACGCGTGCCGGCGGCTTGACCGCGCTGCAGCGTGCAAGCAGGTCGGCGGCCAGCAGCCAGCAGCCAGTAGCATGGGTGGCCGTGCCAGTGGTGGAGTGGAGACCAGGGTGCGCTGCTCCGCCTGTCATTTGAAGGCTAAACGGCCGTAGCGAGAGGGCAGTGGGCAGTGGGCAGCTGGTCTTTGTCTTCACTCGGTCAAGCTGGAGCATATCGGCGATCTTTTAGCACTGAGACTGTTGGATCGACCGTGAGGTGTGCTGCCCGTCGTCTGTCGTTGTTCGCGCACTGCTCTGCCTCCAGCTCCGCTCCCTGTGCTGTTGCCAACTGCTCTGCGTGCCCGCGTGCCCTCGACCAGCCCTCCGCCCTGCTGCATCCTCCGCGCTGTTCCCGCTGCCCGCCCGCTAGGTGCTCGCCGCGGCCATAGTACGACGCCGCGCCAGGCCTCTTTGGACATCCCTCCCATCGCCGCCAGCACCCTTCTCAGCGGGGACCTCCTCGTCGACCGCCAGTGCACCGACTCGCCGCCTCGCCATAATTTCGCTGCGATTCCTTCCTCGCCGGTAGCACGCTTCGCCTCCTGCTGCCCTCGCCGCTCCTTGACAGCGACCCACGAGGCTGCACGCGCCTGTCCATCCCCGTCCTCAATGGTACACACATAGCACCTCCGACTCCCGCTTCCTGCCCGCAGCCATGGCTGCCGAAACATACGCCGGGCTCGCCGACTACGTCAAGAACCTCGCGAGAGCCCACGACCCCGCCCGCGATGCCTCCTTCAAGGCTCAGATAGCCGCCAACGGCGCAAACTTCACCGCAAATGCCATCCAGCTGCCCGGGCCCGACTGCCCGGAGAAGGCCCAGCTCGAGAAGGAGATGGCTGCGCTCGCTGCGCGGATAGACTTCCTCGAGCACAAGAGCAGCATCGCCATCAACCCAGGCGCCCTGCCCATCACACCTGCCGGCGAGCCTGCCGAGGAGGGCTTCGTCTACACATCCGCCGGTGCCTTCCCCAAGTCCACTGTCCCATACGACCGCCGCGGCTCGACCAAGGAGCAGCGCGCGCTGTGGGTCAGCAACTGGCTGGCCGCCAAGGAGTCCAACGGCGACCGTGGCGACGAGCCCGCCGCTGCTCTGACCGAGGAGCAGCTCAACTACCTGCGCGACCACCTGAACAAGCAGGCCGATCAGATCAAGAACCAGCGCGAGCACATTGACAACTTGAGCGCCGAGGTCAACAAGCAGCTGAACAACCAGAACATGGTGTTTGAGCATGGTATTGAGGACATTGGCGCGCTCAAGCGCGAGCTCGGCAAGCACCAGCAGGCCAACTTGGCCTTCCAGAAGGCTCTGCGTGAAATCGGCGCCATCGTTACAGCTGTCGCTATGGGCGATCTGAGCAAGAAGGTTTTGATCCACGCTAAGGAAATGGACCCTGAAATCACCCTGTTCAAGCGGACCATCAACACCATGGTGGACCAGCTGCAAGAGTTTGCCAGTCAAGTCACCTTCTTGGCCCGAGAAGTCGGTACTGAGGGCAGACTTGGTGGACAAGCAAACCTACCTGGCGTTGATGGCATCTGGGCTGAATTGACCGATTCTGGTAAGTTACTATTTTTTTGTAATCGCCAATCGGGCCGTCTGCTGACCATGTTTCAACAGTCAACGATATGGCCAAGAACCTTACCGAGCAAGTGCGAGAAATCGCCGTAGTTACCACTGCTGTCGCCCACGGCGATTTGAGCAGAAAGATTGAGCGTCCCGCGAGGGGAGAAATCCTCCAGCTGCAACAGACGATCAATACCATGGTGGACCAACTGCAATCGTTCGCGACAGAAGTCACAAAAGTGGCCAGAGATGTCGGTACCGAGGGCAAGCTTGGTGGTCAAGCCGAGATCGCTGGTGTTAAGGGCATGTGGAACGAGCTGACCGTCAACGTGAACGCCATGGCGCAGAACCTCACGACCCAAGTGCGAGATATTGCTCAAGTAACAACGGCTGTCGCACAAGGTAACCTCACTCGGAAGGTTGAGGCCGAGTGCAAGGGTGAAATCCTGGAGCTCAAGAATACCATCAACCGCATGGTTGATCAATTGCAACAATTCGCACAAGAGGTCACCAAAATTGCAAGAGAAGTCGGTTCTGAAGGTAGATTGGGTGGTCAGGCCACAGTCCACGGGGTCGAAGGAACCTGGAAGGATCTTACCGAGAATGTGAACGGTATGGCCATGAATCTGACGACGCAAGTGCGAGAGATTGCCGAAGTCACGACGGCTGTAGCAAGAGGAGATTTGAGTCGCAAAGTCAAGGCCGAGGTTCAGGGAGAGATTTTGTCTTTGAAGATCACCATCAACACCATGGTGGACCGTCTGAACACGTTCGCCCAGGAAGTCAGCAAGGTTGCTCGTGAAGTCGGAACCGACGGTATCCTGGGCGGTCAGGCGCAAGTCGACAACGTCGAAGGAAAATGGAAAGACCTCACGAACAACGTCAACACCATGGCGCAGAACCTGACTCTACAGGTGCGAAGTATCTCTGAAGTCACACAGGCCATTGCCAAGGGAGACATGAGTAGGAGAGTACACGTGGATGCCGAAGGAGAGATTCGTCTACTGAAAGACACCGTCAACGACATGGTCATGAGACTTGATGAGTGGTCTCTCGCTGTGAAGCGCGTAGCTCGCGACGTCGGCGTGGACGGAAAGATGGGTGGTCAAGCCGATATCCGGGACATCGACGGACGCTGGAAGGAAATCACAACGGACGTCAACACCATGGCCCAGAATTTGACATCACAAGTGCGCGCATTCGGCGACATCACGAACGCTGCTATGGAGGGCAAGTTCACACAAATCACAGTGGAGGCGTCTGGTGAGATGGACGAACTGAAGAGAAAGATCAACCAGATGGTGTCCAGCTTGCGGGAGTCCATCCAGAGGAACACAGCTGCCAGGGAGGCCGCTGAGTTGGCTAACAAGACAAAGTCTGAGTTCCTGGCCAACATGTCTCACGAGATCCGAACACCCATGAACGGTATCATTGGTATGACGCAGCTCACGCTCGACACGGATCTTACACACGCTCAGCGAGAGATGTTAACAATTGTCCACAACTTGGCTGGTCAGCTCTTGACCATCATCGACGACATTCTCGATATTTCCAAGATTGAGGCGAACCGCATGGTCATGGAGGAGATTCCGTTCTCGATTCGCGGCACGATTTTCAACGCACTGAAGTCTCTGGCTTCACGAGCTAATGAGCGCAAACTGAACCTGGCCTACGATGTGTCCTTCAGGGTGCCGGATTACGTGATTGGCGATTCCTTCAGGTTAAGACAGATCATCTTGAACCTTGTCGGAAACGCCATCAAGTTCACCGAGCGTGGAGAAGTCAAGGTCGCTATTAGTATGGCACAAGAACAGGAATGCGGTGCGGATCAGTATGTGTTCCAGTTTGCTGTCTCCGACACAGGCATAGGTATCCGCGGCGACAAGCTCAACTTGATCTTCGACACTTTCCAGCAAGCCGACGGTTCGACTACCAGGAAATTCGGTGGTACCGGTCTTGGGTTGTCCATCTCGAAGAGACTCGTAACGCTAATGGGCGGCCGCATGTGGGTCGAGTCGGACTTTGGCAAGGGTAGTGTGTTCTACTTCACATGCAGAGTTCGTCTTGGAAACCCCGATGTCAGTGCTATCCAGCCCAACCTCAGGGCATACAACGGACACACTGTCATCTTCATCGACCAGGGCCACACCAACTTCTCCGAGGAGGTTGTCACTCATCTCAGGACTCTCAACCTTGTTCCCATGGTCGTTGGCTCTGTTGAAGAAGTACCGGTGTCTGACAAGAGGACAAACGTTGCTTACGATTGCGTCATTGTTGATAACGACGCTACGGCACGCGAGCTGAGAGGCGAAGACCGCTTCAAGTACATCCCGCTCGTCATGCTCACGCCCAGAGTAGCGATAAGTCTGAGGTCTGCCCTGGAGAACGGTATCTCGAGTTACATGACCACACCCTGCCTTCCAATCGACTTGGGTAACGCGCTCATCCCAGCACTCGACGGACGCGCTGCACCTTTGGTCTCTGATCACTCGAAGTCTTTCAACATCCTGCTTGCTGAAGACAACGCCGTCAACCAGAAGCTTGCTGTCCGCATTCTGGAGAAGTACCATCACAGGGTTACCGTGGCAAACAACGGTCTGGAAGCGTTGGAAGCCATTCAAAAGAAGCGCTACGACTGCATTCTCATGGATGTTCAGATGCCTGTTATGGTAAGTGCATCACCAACACCGTTACCATCGTTGACTGACAATCATCCAGGGAGGTTTCGAAGCTACAGGGAAGATTCGCGAATGGGAGCGCGAGAACGGTATCCCATCGACCGCCATTATCGCCCTCACTGCCCACGCCATGGTTGGTGACCGTGAGAAGTGTCTCGCGGCGCAGATGGACGTGAGTTGCTCCAACCACCAACACCTTAATATATACTAACAGCACTAGGACTACCTCTCCAAACCCCTCCGCCAGAACCAGCTCATCCAGACTATCCTCCGATGCGCAACCATAGGCGGTGGCATCTACGACGCGTCGCACTCGAAAGAAAACCTCCCCACCCCTACCCTCGGCCACACGGAAACCTCCCCCAGTGCCACCCCTTCAAAACGCCCCCAGCTCGAGGCCCGCGGCTTCACGGAGCGCGGACCCGCGGCCGGCAGCTCACCGAAGCTCCTCGCAGCAGACCAGACAGACGACTCTGTCCAAGGGGTACTGTTGCGATCCATGTCCGAGATGTAGTGAACAGAGGCTGATGCGTGGCAGTTACTCTTGAGGAGTCACAGTAGCTGACTATCTTCGGACAAGAGGAAGAGGAGCAAGGAAGACGGCAGCGAAGACGGAGACGCACCCGAGGCTAAGAAGCCACGGGTGGAGGAGCTCGAATAGACGATGCACTTCTTCCTCTTGTCGTGTAGAGACGAGCGTTACGGGCGTGACGGCATGGCGTGGCGTGGCGTGTGGTAGCATGGTGGATACCCCGGTTCGGTTCAGAACCACACGCAGTTTGTGCGGGCCGTTGATCAGCCCAAGTCGCGCGGCGTTGCTTTGCGTTGGTGGATTGGAGCGAGGCCATCGTGCTCTCCCTGCCCTTTGCAGCATGCATTGGATGCACACACTTTCGGGGCGAGCTCGCGGCGTTTGTTTTTCCCCCTTCCCGCCCTCCCCTGCGGCATTGATACATCTTGGAGTGTTGCGGGCAAGGTTGGCATCTCTACGTATTGCTTTTCCCCCCTCACCCACCTTTATTTGTTTTTTCCAACTGCATATCGCGTGGAGTTCTCATTGTTCTGTTTTGGGAAGACGGCTCAATACACATTGCCTTGTTCGCTCTTGTTCATCCATCTATCCATCCATCCAATTCAATTCAATCGCTTACCCTTTCGCGTCACTGAATGTGTGTGTACTCGCGCCATGACTTATCAAACTCACATCTCCTGCGCCCACCACACCACCTAACCCACGCTTCTCCACATGACCAACACCACGCACCTCGTCCCCTTCTCCACTCAATCCCTAACTGCCCATAATAACATCCTTACACTTCACTTCTGCGTAGACCACCCACCCCCCTCAGCAGCAGCTCTTGCTCGTCACGTGGATAGGCGGGGTACGAGACGAGACGAGACGGGGAATAGTGTTTCTGTCACACCGGAGAGGTGCAGATGCAGGCATGTCGATCCTTCGCGTGGGTGAAGCTGCATAGATGGATGGCACGTGTAGACGGCTTTGCTTACGCCAGGTGGTGGGAGTGTGGTGTTGACCAAGGTCTCACTTTGTTCGATTGATGGTTGAGCGGAGGAGTATGTAGTGGTAGTGGTAGTGCGGCAAAGCAGGTGTCTACATCGGACAGTCTGCTCTCTGCACAGCAGCGCCGTCTCGCGCACGCACGCACGCACGCACGCAATCATCACGGATCCCGACCGGACTGCCGGCTAGCCAGCACCGCCGCCGCCGTGTGCATGGAAGCAAAGAAACGAAGAAGCAGAGAAAGAAATGCTAAGAAAAAATAAAGGGCAATGACTCGCTCCCATGCGCGCACGTGGCTCCGGCTGCAGCGTCGCGGCTTCCGCATGCACGGCCACGGCTTCTGCTGCTTTACTGTGCGCGGTTGCAAGCTGCGAGCGGGCCTAGCGCCGAAACTTGCACAACCTGCACAGGTACCGCTGGCAAGGGCGTCACCGCGGTGTGGGCGAGGGGATGCGGGAAGCGAGGGGGGAGGGAAGGGAAGGGAAGGTGTGGCGGTGAGGCCTGACGCAGACTCTGTGCTTTGCACGTTGCTGCGCTGCGCTGCACGGGGGGGAAGTTGTGTAGCTGTACGGACAGCGTGTGCGGGTGGGTGGGTGTGTGGGTGCGAGTGGGTGCGTGGAAGCGTCGACGACCATTCGTGTGCGGTGCGGTATCTACCGGGCCTCACGATGCCACGATGCCGCAGTCCTACGATACTTGAAGACAGCGCAAGCGAGTCATCCAACCATCTGCTCCGAGTCTGCTGCAGCCGAACATTGCCCCTGGAAAATTCCCATGTAGAATACCTTGTCCTTACACGTCAACCCGCGGAACGGCAATACCGCTTCGCAACCCACTTGGTCTGCATACTATAGTCCATGCAAGAGAAAGGCACAGGCAAGAAGACTGATCCCGGACGGCGGCAAGAGAGTGGATCGCGGGTTGTATTTGCATGCTCGTCTGCTCTCGTCTTGCGTGCAACTGGGTTGCGTGGGTCCACACCTGCGCTGTCGTGCTGTGAAGTTGGCTTGTGGGCTTTGCCTTACCGCAGATTACCGCGCAGTCAAGCGCATTTACCGTAGCTTACCGTACCGACCCAGCATATTGCTAGTTGCCGTCCCAGCTTAGCACCGACCCAGCAAAGTCACGTCCCCGTTCCCAGCGCAGCACAGTCCCGAGCCGCACAGTGCAGCGCAGTGCAGCACCGCACCGCACAGGACGACCCACGATCTCGATATAACCGCGATACGAGGCGGTCGGAGAGTACGTACCACGGCAAGTGTGCAGCACCAAGACGCAGGGTTCGTCCGTCGCTGGGACGTTGGCCGGTACTTGTACGTACATTGACCGCTGCGGTGGAGAGCCGCTCGCTTGCTCGTCGCTCGATATGGAAATGTAGGCAGAGATTGCGATCGGTGGAAGCTTGACTATCGCTATTTCGCAGCTACTTGAAACGGAGGGCAATGAAAATTCGCTTCGGTAGGCGCCGAACACGACCGGGTCTACGTAGCTAATGTTTCTGATTGTCGTCAGTTGCGCTGCTGCGTTGGTAGTTTAGCTAGTTTCTGAGATTAAGTCAGTACAGCGTTAGCAAGGGAATCAAGGGAGGCGGTGAGATGAGAGGGAAATTGCGTGTGGACAGTGCAGACTCGATTGTACTATGTAATGCGGAAACCTCTAACAGGTCTTTTGACTTATCGGGGTTAGGCGGCTTTGACTTCTCTCGTGCCAAATTGGAAGCGATTTCAGCATTCCAACACACAGCCTTGTATAACCAAACGAGCGCTTACCGCACTCGCTCTGCTATGGGCTAAGACGCTACGCGTCTCTGTCCAGTCTCTCCTCCTTCGGGGCATCTTCAATGACGCCAATGCGTGCACGTCTCCGTCCAAACTCCGGAACGCCATTGTCGCCATGATGTAAAGCAAACGCAGTAGCACTCGGGGTGCCGTGGTATAATTGTATAGCGATGTGTGAAATAATGGCTCGGCAAAGCCAGATCCCGTAGGGATTGTCGAAAAAGAAGTAATGCGCGGTGTGGAAAATTGGTAACACAGTAGCACTTGTGCTGAATCGAACGAAGTGAAGAACGCCGACGGATTCCATGCCGTTATGCAACGCTCGTAAACGCGATCAGTTGATAAGGGGTCGGTTGTAAATGGTGCTGTCAATGTGTGAGGCAGTAGATGATCATGATGCTCGTGTAGTGGGGGTTGGTGAGGCGTGTCGCGTCAATGATGCGGTGAGGTCCTGGTGGAATGCCGACGTGGTATATTCCGCGACCCCAGCCATCGTTGTAGGCGTTTAGCCCAGGGGCTGGAAGAGCTGGTTGTTATTTGATGATGCGTCCCTTGCCTTTGACTTTGGAGCCTTTGCCCGCGCCAGAGGACGTGAGTTTGCTTGTCTGCATAAGCTCGCCGATGTATCTGTGGGACGTTAGGCTATGCTCAGTTGATAGTGTTGGAGGAGACATACGACTGCAGGAACTTGTTGCCGCCCTCGAGCTTCTCGTGCTCGGACTTGACGACCTCTACGCGGTCGACAATCTCCATGAGACTTGCCTGGAGCTGCTTGGCTTGTCTGGGGGGGATTGTTAGTCATCGTGTTAAAAGGCGGTGGACGAGTGTGCGCGGCAACACGACAGTGGCAGTCGACACGAGCGTAGTAGTTGCTGGAAGCATATGCGCTGCGTGGGACTGTCGAGCTACAGTAGTGGCGGCGTCTCGGCGGTAACTTACTCTATCAAGGCCTGTCTGGCGTCCTGACCCATCTTCTCAATCTCCTCGCTGCTTCGGCGAGGGCTCATGGTCCTGGCGTCGCCGTCGTCATACTCCTCCTCCTTGAGCTCGACGTGGGGGCTGTCGCGCGGTATGATGATGGTGCCGCTGGACTTTCTGCTCCCCAGGCGCGGGCGCAGCGCGGGGTCGCCATTCTTGGGCAGGTCCTGTTCGGTGACGGAGCAGGCGCTGGAGGTTGTGCTCATGTCGTCTGGATACGAGGACCGACGGTCTACGTCGAAGACTGCGACAGTCGGGTATGGGGCAGAGGACAAGTGCTCCGACATGTCAGGGACAGGTGCAGCGGTGCGGCTCTGTAGTAAGAGTTGAGTAGGCGCGCGAGATTCGGCAGGAACGGCGCCGTTGAATCAAGTGGACAGGATGCCAAGGCAACAAAGTGGGTGGTGTCGAGGGATGAGGACTTGTTAGGAAGCCCCACTGGGAGCGCTATGCCACTTGTAATACCAAGGGTCCTTTGCTGGCAGAAAATCGGATATGGCCCCTGCTGCGCTGCGGTCGGAGCCTCGGGCGCTTGGTGGAATGTGGGTAGGCTGGTTCAGGAATGCGATGACGCTGCGCTACCAGTCCCGGCGTCCTCGTGGTGGCTGCAAAGTGCTAGGTTGTGCCCGGCAACAAAGTGCGGGAGAGGCCAGAGAAGCCCGTGGGTTGGACGACGAGTGGGAAGAAAATTGTGTAAAAATGCAAGACAGTGATGTGAGCAAGACTGTCTCTGGCGCGGGTGCCCTCTGCCCTTAGCACTCCGCCATACCGCGCATCGCTCGCCGGTGCTGCGACTCCAAGGTTTGATCGTTGTCGATCGCCCCCCAGCACCAAGCGCAACAGCCCACTCGGAGGGGCTGCAGGCGACCAGCGGCAAACCAATGGCGAGGTACCACTCACCACTGGCTGCTGGCTGCCTGTGCCGCGGTCCGGGGCGCTGCCCAGCTGTAACCGTCGTCAGACTGTCTCTGCTCGCAACGAAGCAGCCGCTGGCAGCGTCGTGATCGCCAGTGCCTGCAACCGCAGTCGTGAGCGCTGCGCAGTGATGACGTCGAAGGGACGGCGTTGGTGCAACAGGCCTGCTTGCGGCGCCGCTGTGGGGGGCGAGCGTCGGCCAATCCAGCGTCGTCGTGCGCCTGGCGACACCCTGACATCATGTGCCGGCTAGCCGGCCACCGCGTCGGGCTCTCCCTGCGCCGCCAATCAGCTGCCTGTCGACTCGAATCCTCTGAGGTCACGATGCTCGGCGGCCAGGGACTGCTGGGGCGCTCTTGCCTCGGTGGACGACCTCCCACCAGACCATAGCAACACTAGACACACTTCTTCTGCCACGCGACAGTCTCCGTTCAGACCGCACTGGCAACTCTATGAACACCACATCTCCTGCCCACCTATGGGTACTGCCAATAGTCAAGAATTTTGCACAATATTCTGCTGCGTCTGTCCGCTGCCGAAGAATTATGGGCCGCCCGCCCGTCACGTCTTCCGTAATGTTGTCGTCGGCCGTCAGCGCAGATCATCACCCACCAGCTCTTTTTCGTCAAAATCTGTGTGAGATCGTCACATGAGTTGGACCCTGCCGAACTCGTTGCAACTCAATGCGCCTCTCCCGGTGCTGCTGCTACAGAAGATCCTTTGGCTGCCTGCTCCATTGGGTCAATAGTGCGGCACAACTTCTCTATTCACCAGTTCCCCACCTCGGATTCCACCATGTCCTTGCCGTCCTTACTGTCTAAATCGTTCTCTCTGACTCTGACTGATTCAGGAGCCAATGACGAGCCCTCATGTTTGATCAACGTGTAACCTGGATTTCATCAGTCGCCGCGCCAAGACCTTGCGAACTCGTGGAGGAAGCAGACTATGCCGCTGGAAGGAATTTTCTCCCGATGCCCCTGCCCATTGAACAAATGTCGCAATGCCTTGCCGCACACGCCTCTCCTTTCTTTTCTCTCAACGTTTGAGCAACGATGATCATCACGTTGATGACGTTACCCGCCGGAAAGCTTGTGTTCCATGTCTCACTTGACTACCGCCCGAAACCCGGTGCTCTCTCTCTTTGGCGGACAATTCAAGATCATCCCGTCTTCAATAACTCCTCGCCAAGTAAGGCCGTGCCGCAAGGTCCAAGCGGGGACACCGCCTTTCTGCTCAATGGCGATCTTACAAAGGACGGGGTTTTGCACGAGGATAGGCATAGCAGCCTTACCATCTTGGGCTATATTCCAGCTAATGTTAGGGAACAACTTGTGACTATGTTTCACGCACATTTGTAGCCGGTCCGACCTGAAGGTCCCAAGCAGCTGGCCGTACACTCGGGACGAACCCGACCATAGAAATCTCGCGCAGACAACTTCTCCGCAATTGCGCACCGTGAGCAGCGGATTCGAGCAGCACCATGCAGGAGGCTGTGCGTCTCGAGAGAATACCTGCCAACAGCATGCTTGCTGCAGATTACACCATCACCCATGGGAGTGGATCAGTGCTCGTATGGAACACGTCCGAAGTATCGTCGAGCGATAGACGAGCGATAGACGAGCGAATATTTGGGATAATGATGCTCTGTCGGGCGCACCAAGGACCGTGGCTGGCCACTCTCGTGCATTTGGAAAACTCAGAGGCTCATTCGCAACAAGATATTTCTGTCACCCGCAGACAAGACACCATTACCAATTCAAGTAACAACGTCAGCAATCGGCGAAACGGACAGACTCTAGGGTCGATCACTATTCTGAAGTTTCAGTGATGCATGCTGAGAGTAGTTGCGCCTGCCACGTGCATTCCCAGATGAGTAACCTCGTAACCTCATCGATTTGGACCTGCATGCATCATGCCACAATGTCTTTGTGCTGACTTGCTACACTTACTCAGTGCTATCACAACGTCTTCTCGGTGGACGTAGCTCCGCACTCATCACACCACAACGTCCGTGTACATCCTCACAGCGATCTATTAAGCACCACCGCCGAGTCAGCCCGCACTCATATCATCCCATGCGTATGAAAAACAGCTCACCGCGGACTTGCTTCCACAGTAGCCATTCACGCACTCGATACAACATCCCCACTGCAATCGCACCGTTTGCAAGGCCCCTGCAATGACGTCGATACACGCGTCTCTCCGCTCCCCCCCTTGTCACAGCACGTGAGCAACACCGTCAGCGATCGTACGGCTGCGGCCAGTCGCAGTGGCAGTGAATGCGCACTCTTTTCGGCGCTTCTGCGCTTCACCGGGCGTACCTGGCTCCCTAGCCCGAACCGGTTTGACACCGGGCCGACCTTGGCTACAAGGCTGAGTCTACGCTTGCTACTCGCGCGGCGGCATTTATGCGAGTCAGTCAGGGCTTGAGCGAGCGCAGCGTCGGAGCCGCTGTCCGCGATATGTGGATGGTGCTGCGCCGGAGGTCGCCAGGTGTAGCTGTAGTGCAGTACACTGCCAATGCACTGCGTGAGGCGGGCGCGGGCGGTGCCGGTCTGCTGCATCGAGATCGCGATGGCATAGGCGCGGAAATGAGGGAGAGGGAGTGAGGCCGACGGCCGGTTGATGTCATGGAAGAAGTTTGGCAGGTCAAGACCTCTCGGCAACGAAAAGGCAAGGCGGATGACGGGGTAATGGGAACAGAGGGAACACAGCGTTGCATCATTACCTCCCTGCTGTAATAGCCCGTAACCCATATACACATCCAACGGTCTCCACTCTACTCTTGCCTCTCTGTCGCCGTAAGTACACCATCTTTACATCCTCCGCGTACACGGATCCATACCTCCTACGCCTTTCGCACCGGTCGTCCATCCGTCACATCCCCATACTGCGGTGCCTCATAGTCCCCAAAGCACGCATAATCATAGTCAGCCAGCTCAATCTGCTCCTTCTGCACCTTCAAAAACGTCTCCATCTCGCACCACCCATCGTCCCTCTCGCCACACGCCTTCAGACTCCTGCCCAGCGGCACCGTGCGTTGGTTCAGGATGAAATGAACGTAGCTCGTCGGCTTACCGTCGAGGTAGATATCCTTTGACTGCCGGTCCGGGTTCACGGGTGCAGGCGCCTTGATGATTTCGATGTCAAGACGGCCAGCAAAGGGCTCAATGTAGCTGAGAACGAACTCGCGATCCCTCTTGATTGCGTTAGTGGGGAGATGTTCCGCGAACTGGGTCAGGCCGAACGCGACGAGGATGCTGATGATGTTTGCGTCGTGGCTGAAGTCGAGATTGAGGTTCTGGTCCACGGGGAAGGTGGCCGTGTTGTTGTCGAGCGTGATGTTGATCTGGGCGCTCTGGTCGACAATGACGTGGTGCTGCATGCGCGCGAGGACTTCTTGCACGTAGCCGATGCCGATTGCGCGGCCGATGGGCGAGGCAAAGGCGGTCCCGGCTGTGAAGCCGATGTCGAGGGCGTATTCGTAGCCTTCCCATTCTTCGTAGGTGAAGAGGCTGCACCAGTGGGAGAAGCCCAGGCCGACGGTCTCGTAGGCACACAGGGCTTGCGCGTTGTACGTGTCGGCGATGGTCCAGTCGAGGTCGCCGGTGATGTTGGCTGTAAAGCGCTTGTGGGCATCGACGAGGTAGACATTGACCCATTCCATGAGTGCGTCTCGAGCCATACCCCAGCTCGAGTGGTTGCATTGTTTGTACCCAGCGAGTGTGTTGTTGTAGCCTGGAGATTCAATTGCAAGCTCCAAGGTCGCATTTTGTGCCCAGCCCAGACCGAAGAAGCCTGCCATGAAGTACTCGGCTGACTCGTACATGCGCCGTTGAGTGGTACTCCTGACCACAATCTTGCTGCCGTTGTTGGGGTAGAGGTGACCATATTGATAGTAGTGCAAAGTACCGGAGTTGAAGAGCTCCTGCTTGCCCATGGGAACCAGAATCTCGCCACCAAGTTGCCATCTCCAATAGTTAAGGAAGTCCAAGGCGCCGTGGCCAGTGAACTTGCCTGCAGCAGCAGTGATCTTCTTTCCCAGCATCATCTCAGCTGCATCACCACTGAACTCAGGGTAACGACTGCCGTGGCGATGAACCATGTTCAACCAGGTCACGTTGGAACCAGGCGGAATCGCATACTCATCGACACCAAATCCGCGCGGGTTGGGAAAGTAAGGGCTGATGTTGGCTAAGCTCTGGAAGATGTTTCGACCTTCGGCATTAGCAATAGGCACCTGGGTTTCCAAAGGTGCGTTTGGTATGTAAGAGACTCCAACGAAGGGAGCTATGTTGGTCTGGGCCAGGTATGGTGCATCGCCAGTTTGTGTAGGTCCTTGCCATGTGTGAGTAATTGCCTGGCACTATCCTATAGAGAGGTTCACCTGCGAAGTGACCATCGTCAGTGACGAAGTAGTCGGGAACCCCCGATGTCTTAGTCGTTGGTGTGGCTAGCAGTGGCTCAGCTTTCATTCACACGCGAATATCATGGTACTCACGCTTCACAACAGCTTGCCCACCAAGGAGAGGTTTCTGTCCGGCAGAAGGGCCCCTGTGTCACCAATCAGTAAGCCGTGAGTAGTACGAACGTTTGTCAGTCCTATGGCAGAACCACACGTACTTGAATTTGAGCAGCTGCAGAGACAAATCCAATAGTCCGCGCATGGCTGCGGTTCCGAACGACAGGTTCGCACAAGTGCAGAAACGACAGTAGTGAGTAACTACGCGATTACTTTTCGAGGATGGGAGCTCTCCAGGACCAGGAAGCTCGAATGCACCTTTGTGACGCTGTGTTGATTTACGAAGCGTCCAAGGTTTGACGCGCGCGCAGAACGCTTTGGCCAATGAGGCGCTAGAAACAGAAATGACGACACTGCGAAAACATGAAGCTGGAATCGTCTGGGCAGAACAGTCTGCTCGCTAATGCGCAAGACTTGAAGTTGAGCATTCTTGCTTGTTGCGTATGAGGATGCGGCACTACATCCGTGGGCCTAATAAAGTTCCAGCATGTGCGTATGTGGGAGTGGTTAGACTCCATCGATCTGGAATGCTGACAAAATAAGGTTAGGACGAATCCTCAATATCAAAACACTTCAAACAAAATGAATGTAAATGTCCACAAAGAGTCAGCTGAAGCAAAGGAAAAGAGACAGATGAACAGAAGCTACGGTCATAGTGGTATTTAGATTGAACGACCCTCATCCAATGCTCAATGGAGATAAGTAGCGATGCACTGGAGGGGAAGCGATCTGATCGCAAACGCCATACCGATAATGACTTTAAATCTATGCTCAACCCTCTGCTTCAATCTCGTATGCGTTGGACTTGTGCTTCGGCTCAAACTTGAAGTTCGGGTGCGCGGGGCCAAGGAACATCTCGCTGAGCTTGATCCAATCCTTGTAGTTCTCGCTAGCCATCAATGTCTCCAAGTCGTTTCTGCCTCTGAACTTCGGAGGACGATCCTGAATGTTAGGCGGCAGGTGCTCCAGGAGGCCGTGAGGCACGTAGCGGTGAGCAAAACTGAGCCATTCGAGCAAGAAGCGACGAGTTGTTCCGATGCCCATCTCATCTGAGCCCCAGGTTTGGAGTCCGTATTTGGCGAATTTCTCGATGTAGGCCAGACGTTCTGTCGCTGACTTGTCGAGATATTGGCCCTTCTCGATCTCTTCGAAGATCCAGGGCTTGATCAAAGCGCCACGACCGATCAAGACTGAGTCGACACCGGCATTGTTAATGTTGTTGTAGTAGTCCTCGTGGGAGTAGCAGTCACCGTTGCCAACGAAGTACACATGGCCACCGTTAGCAAGATCACGAGGATCAGCTTCCGCGACGGTGTCCGTCCGTGCATCTTTCTCGCTCTTGAGGCGCTTGATGAGTGATGCACATTCGGCAATGTACGACCAGTCTGCACTCCTGGAGTAGCGCTGCTGCTTACTCCTACCATGAAGAGCGATAGCTGCAATACCGGAAGTACCCTTGCCAGACTGCACGGCTTCGAAGCCGCCAAGTACGAGTCGCTTGATGAGCTTCGTGGCAGTTGGGTTGTTGTCCTTTGTGCCCATGCGAACTTTGACGGTGATGGGTGTTTCCTTTGACACGTATGCCATACCACGCAGGATGCTCTCGAGCTTGGATTCTTGATCGAGCAACGCAGACCCAGCGCCTTTCTCGCACACAAGGTTGATAGGGCATCCGCAGTTCAAGTCGATAGCTCGGAGCTTAGGACAGTGGTCAGTGAGAACTTCGACTGTTTTCGCAGCTAGCCATGGCTTGTTTGCCGCAATTTGGGCGCCAAATTTCATGTCACTAGCGTTGTCGTAGCCTTGGACGACTGTGTTCTTCTGCAGGAATTTGGGTGGGCTGATCTCAGATTCATGTGCTTTCATGAGTGCCCACTCGCCTCTCTCGCCCTGGATCAAGGGCATGCCCATAGCCATCTCACTCCACGTAATCTGACACCCAAGATCAACACAAAGCCTGCGGTATGGCATATTTCCTTGGGTTGTAAGGGGTGCCAAACTTGGGGTTTCCGGTCCATAGTACAATCTTCGCTTCTCAGACGGACGGAAGGGTGCTTCCACGTACTCTGCTCTCCGCGCCTCCTTTTCTTCTTTCAGCGCCTCGCTGTCGCCCGCTGCTGAATCGAACATGGCGCGCTCGTTGTCTTTGTTTGAGTCAATCCACTTCATGTATTGGTCGGCGCGCGGAGTCTGAATCTTGCGCTTTGCAAGGCCGATCTTGACATCCTTCGACACGACATTCGCAACATCGACCTCGTCTTCAAGGTTGACCATGGTCGATGTGCGCTGCGAGTCCTCAATCAAGACCAGCTCTTTTCTGCCATCTTCCGTGTCACGTTCTTGCGAATGGCTGCCGACGAAACGACACTTCCAACCCAGATGGCAATACCCTTTCACCTCGTGGATTGGGCACTTGCCATTGAAGGTGGTCAAGTCCTCGCGGCGGCCTTCCTTCAGGTATTTGCGGAGATCATGTTCGAACCTACACTTGTCGCCAAAGCCGCACTCCTTTGGAGAAAACTCATTACTGAGCATTCGAGTTGAGCAAAGAGGTAATGTGTCGCGAGAGCTTCCAAAGGTTCGGCTGGTGTTCTGGCCACCTTTTGGCTTCTTGTTCTTCTTGTCCTTCTTTCCTTTGCCGCCACCATCGCGCGCATCACCCTTGTGATAGCGGTCGTCTGCGGCTTCAGCTGCATCGTCATCAACGACTGCATCCTTCGTTTCAACTTTAGCATCAGTGCGGTGAATCAAGTACCTATCTTGCATTAGCAAATCCAATTGCAGCAACGCAACAACACGACTGACTCTGCCTTAATAGGCGCAACGCCTTTCTGGCGCTTCACGGAGCCTTCCGTAGCTTCACCATTGGGTGTGTTGCTTCTTGCTCGTTTCTTCACTTCGCTGTCGCCACTGTGTGCGCCATTGGAGTCTAGTGGAATGGTCGCACCAGGTAACGGCTGGCCAGACACGCTTTCGACTTTATCACCGTCCATTGCAGCTGATTATAATCGTGAACTGCTGCACGACAACCTCTCAAAATCGATGTCGGTGATCGTACCTCGGTGCTGGTCGAGATAATTTGACAAAAGTGAATACGGCTTTGCTGGAAGCGGTCTAGGCTCTGAGCCACTGCTGCTGTGGCTCTAGCGCCGCGCCCGCGCCCGTCGTCGCTATGACATACGTCACGCTCACAGGCCTAGGCACACACAGATACAATCCTGCGTGGTTCCCTCCTCTTCCCTCATCCCACAGCACCCCGTCAGCTACAAATAAACCCTAATCTCCTTCAGGGAAGCCCTTAGACATCTTCTACCTTTCCTTCGTGCAGCAACGTTGCACACCACCCAACCTCCGCCCCTTGTGAGAACAGAGCTACGTTGCAAACATGACTCTCTACTACAGCCTTGTAAGTTGCGGCATCATTCAATGACACTGAACAAATGGCAGGCGCTGTCAACACACGCTTCAATGGCGAATTTTCGTAGTACAGCGCTTGCGCGTTCATTACTACCCCTCGCCAGCGACACGATTCGGCCCACGTGCTTACTTTCTTCTTCCTCCAGGTCTTCCTTCTCCTGGTGACGGAGATGCTCATCTTCTGTGCTCTCATCGTCCCACTGCCATTCACCTGGCGCCGCAAGCTCTTCACGTTCATCTCGGAGAGTCCTATAGTAGCCAAACTTCAGTATGGCATGAAGGTATGTCTTAGTCTCAGAGATCGCGAGGGACGGTGCTAATTCACTTTAGATCACGTTTATCTTCATCCTTATCCTGTTCGTAGACAGCGTCAACCGCGTCTACCGCGTCCAGGTTGAGCTGTCCAGCTTTGGCGGCAACAACCAGCAGGGAGGGTAGGTCACAATGCGTTCAATCAACGATTTCCAGCTAATCGTGTCTTCAGACAAGCTTCCCTTGGTGGCATCGAGCGCATGGAGGTCCAGGCCCGCAAGTTCTACTCGCAGCGCAACATGTACCTTTGCGGCTTCACTCTGTTCCTCTCCCTCATCCTCAACCGCACCTACGTCATGATCCTGGACGTCCTCCGCCTTGAGGAGGAGCTCAAGAACTACAAGGGTGAGAACGGCAAGAAGGGCTCTCAGCTCAAGGATATCGGTGGTGCTGGCGAGGTCGGCAAGCTTAAGAACGAGCTCGCGGCCAAGGACCGTGACATGGACAACCTGAAGAAGCAGGTCGAGCAGATGCAGAAGGAGTACAACCGCTTGGGCGACCAGGTCTCCAGCAAGTAGGAGACTGCAGGTATTCCACTGCAAAGGTGCGTCGAATGACGTCGCCGCCCCTCCTGGTCCGGATCTCCCGGCGCAGCTCCAGAAGCTAGGGCCTCAGGTCTCGTCTCTTCTGAGAAAGCGTTAGATGTCCCCGTCTGCTATCTCAGGATACTGGGCGAGTGAACAATCTGAGCATGAGCACGGCGTGTTGGCACACGCCGCTTGTGACTGTATCGTCCTGAATCATCGTATTTCGACACGATGCATTTCGAGCATTGAATTAGCGTAAAAAGCAATATTATATCTTTTATCATTCGCAATTTGAAAGGCCATTCAATTCGTGACATGCTTGTCGACGATCATCCCGCTATCACATGTGTGGCTTTACCTAGGTACTCCGCCTTAGCCTATGGTGGCTCTCGAACAATGCGAACGGGTCAGGCTTCATAGCGCTTCAAAGGCCCAGGATATCTATTATTGTCACGAATTTATTGTAACTTGAGTGTTTTGAAATAATGTCGGTCAACGATTCTGCTGCAGCAAAGTTCTTGAATTACCCCACGCCGACGGCGCACGAAGCTCCGTACACATCACCACCCCCAGCGAAGAACCCTGTGATCAAAGGCGCGCCATTGAACTATCTTGGAAGCCTGTAAGTCATGCTCCTCCAACAGAAGATATGTGTTGATGAAAATAGTGTCGCCGCAGTACCTGGACTGCCATACCTTCTATGGAACAATGCAGGCTTCGGCTCATTACGCAGCCTCAAGGAGCTTGATGGCATAGACCCTCGATACGACCCGACTGTGATCCCAGTGTCAGCATCTAGCGACACAGCGCCTGTCCTACCTGACAACGTCAACGAGCTGCGCATCACGCCGACTAACGAGAAGGACCGCTTCTACACGGTCGCCGACTTCCACAATGCCTACAAGAACGGCACACACACGCCGACCGATGTCGTAGAGACTCTGCTGCCCATCATTCGCAGAGATGCAGAATATCGTTCGCGTCACTCGGCCGCTTTCATGCCCAGTCAGATCGAGCTTGTCCGAAAGGCGGCAGAAGCATCCACCAGACGGTGGAAGGCCGGAAAGCCGTTGAGCATCCTGGACGGTGTCCCCTTCGCTGTGAAGGATGATCTCGAAGTCAAGGGCTATAAGAGGTACATTGGCACGAGTCATGACTACACCAACGGCAGAGAGCGCGAAGCAGAGACGAGTTGGTGTGTGAAGAAGGTCGAGGAGCAGGGCGCTGTTCTTGTCGGGAAGCTCAACATGCACGAGCTTGGTATGGACACCACGAACAATAACCCTATTTGGGGGACGCCTCTAAATCCATACCACGAACGGTATTACACTGGAGGTTCGTCTGGAGGTGCGGCATCTGCTGTCGCAGCAGGTTTGGTCCCCTTCGCCATAGGCTCAGACGGAGGAGGCTCTGTCCGCATCCCGTCCAACTACTGCGGTCTCTACGGCCTCAAGACCTCCCACAACCGCGTATCGACAGCACCCATGGCAAACCCCGGAAAGTCTGTCACGGTGCGAGGCCCCTTGGCAAGCAGCATGTCCGACCTCGAGATCTCCTACCGCGTCCTGGCCCAGCCCGATCCCTCAAACTACCCATCCTCCGAGTTCAGCCCTCCACGCGCCTTCACAGGCCCCCGCAACAAGCTCCTCGGCATCTACAAGCCGTGGTTCGACCGCGCCGACCCCCCCGTCCAAGAAGCCTGCCACTCAGCCCTGCAGTACCTCCAATCCCACCTCGGGTACGAGGTAATCGACATCAGCGTTCCGCTGCTGCACCAAGGCCAGCTCGCCCACGCCATGACGATCCTAGCCGAAGGCGCCGCAGGCCACAAGACACCCATCCACGATCTCACGCCCGCGAACCGCATCCTAATGAGCGTCGCGCGCCAGACGCCCGCAACCGACTTCCTGCTTGCCCAGCGCGTGCGCACAATCCTCATGGAACATCTCGCTTACCTCTTCAAGAAGCACCCAGGCCTCATCATCGTCACGCCCACGACGCCCAACGCTGGGTGGCCGATTGAGGAGGCCGATCTCGCGCACGGCATGTCGAATGCGAATATGCAGCTCAAGAACATGGAGTATGTTTGGCTTGCGAATTTTACGGGGGTGCCGTGCATTCAGTTCCCGGTGGGGTATGTGGATGGGGTGAAGGGCAAGGGGAGGGGGAAAGTGCCGATTGGGTTGAGTGGGCAGGGGGAGTGGGGCAGCGAGGATGCGTTGATTGAGTTTGGGTTTGATGGGGAGAGGTGGCTGCATGAGGGGTATGAGGGTGGGAAGCTGAGGCCGGAGGCGTGGGTTGATGTTTTGGGTGCTAAGTGAGGGGTGGATATGGTTGGATGATTTGGATGATTTGGATGATTTGGATGATTTATAGGATACTGGATACTCATTGCAATTGGACTGATTTGGATGCTCGGTTTGTTCTGTTTGGCTGGAGTGCATCGGCTTTTCTGACCTGCAGAATGCAAAAGGCGCATCGTGACATGGTCTCGCTCTTGCCAGCAGCAGTCAAGGCAGGGTACCGATGGCGGCCGTACAAGGAAACTACAACCCGTCACGCGTAGTTGACTGAGGATGATTGGCAACAGATGTGTACTCGTCGTCTCTGCGCTGAATACGATTGGAAAAAAAGAAAAAAAGACAGACAGCGTGAGAAGTTACAATTGGTATATTCACTTGTTCCTAATAGCACATGTATTCCTCACAAGGCACCTCTCCCGAGAACCCCCTTTTCCAGCACCGCTCTACGCCGTCCAGAGCCTCCTGACAGCCTCGGTAACACCGACATCGTTGGTCTCGAACGAGTACAGCGCAACGCCCACAAGCACTGTTCCGGCACGCAGAGCCCAGTTGGCGGCGGCGCGGGTCTTGGGCACGCGGTTCTTGGGGAAGTAGTCGATGACGCACGACTCGAAGCCGATGTGCGAGTGGACGACCAGGAGGGCGCAGAGGATCGAGTCGGTGACGGGGTTCAGGGAGCCGGCGGCGAAGGGCGCGATTGTGAGGGGGATGAGGCCGGCGGAGACGATTCTGGGGCGTGTTAGTTTGGGGGTTTTTCTTTCATGTTTCTGTGGTGTCGTTGGAATCTTGGAAGTATATAGCCGGATACGTTTTCCGGGTATTGGTTCAACCACCTGCTGCTTCAGAGCAGATGGTGTAGCGATTCCAGCTCTTGCAGTGATTTCATGGGAAGGAATCGCATTGGTTCACCTACCTCTCGAAGCTCCAGTGGTAGGATCCGTGGGTGTAGTCGGGATTGGGGACCGGGACGGGCTCCTAGTCATGTGTTAGACATGTCCAAACGCAGCGCTGCAGTTGTGTGTACGTTTGCGGTGCCAATGATCTTCTGCGGGAGAGGAGGCAGGATCTGGTTCCTCTGCGTTGCGTGGAAGGCGGCGACCCGTGTGGAGTTCTGGAAGGCGGGCCTCAGCTGGGCCATGGCGGCGCTGGGGCGCACAAAGGCGGCCGTGATGCGCTGGGAGGCGGCGGGCGCCTGGCGGAGGACGGAGGGACGCATGAGGGATGCCATTGCTGTGGTTGTGTCGGGGTCGTGCAGGGAGGACAAGCAGACGCGCACCCGGGAGATGTTCGTCGATGATGTCTCAATGGCCGAGGATAGCTGTGGAGCCCCGGGCGGCCAATCAGGGCTGTTGCGTTTGTGGCCGGTCGCGCTTTGCTTCGCTCGCTCAGCCCACGTGATTTTCCTGCCGCTCGAACTTCAATCTTGACGATTTGTAGCTCTGGACCATCATCCAACCAACCCCCCACCGCCCGCCATCCCCTCCCATAGCGAGCCGACGCAATGGCTTCCAGGCAGCTCGCACTGAACTTCCAGCGGAGCTTGCGCTCCCGCGCCGCCATCAACAGCGTCAAGGCGTCCAAGGCCTCGCCCTTGACCAGAGGCCTCGCGACCCCCGTCACCTACGGCTCCAAGACGGAGAGCACCACCCTCAGCAACGGTTTCACGGTATGGACGGCTCCATGCGAGACTCCCGGACTGCAATTGACCCCCCCACGCAGATCGCTACCGAGCACTCCCCATGGGCCCAGACGTCGACGGTCGGCGTGTGGATCGACGCCGGCTCTCGCGCTGAGACGGACAAGACCAACGGCACCGCGCACTTCCTCGAGCACCTCGCCTTCAAGGTATGCCTACCGCCCCGCCGCCGGATGCACGCGGATGCTAACTGTTGGCCCAGGGCACCGAGAAGCGCACCCAGCAGCAGCTGGAGCTCGAGATTGAGAACATGGGCGGCCACCTGAACGCCTACACTTCGGTACGTGCTGGGGAACACACGCGCTGGTCCTGCGACCGAAACTGATGCAACTGCAGCGCGAGAACACCGTCTACTACGCCAAGGCCTTCAACAACGACGTCCCTGCCGCCGTCGACATCCTCTCCGACATTCTCCAGAACTCCAAGCTCGAGACCTCGGCCATCGAGCGCGAGCGCGACGTCATCCTCCGCGAGCAGGAGGAGGTCGACAAGCAGCTCGAGGAGGTCGTCTTCGACCACCTGCACGCCACCGCCTACCAGGGCCAGCCCCTCGGCCGCACCATCCTCGGTCCCAAGGAGAACATCGAGACCATCCAGCGCTCCGACCTCGAGAACTACATCAAGACCAACTACACCGCTGACCGCATGGTCCTCGTTGGTGCCGGTGGCATTCCCCACCAGCAGCTCGTCGAGCTCGCCGAGAAGCACTTCGCCAACCTGCCCGCTGAGCCCCAGGACTACTCCAACAAGGTTGTTGCCCAGGAGCAGAAGCAGAAGCCCGAGTTTATTGGCTCCGAGGTCAGGCTCCGTGACGACACCATGGGCACTGCCAACATCGCCATCGCCGTTGAGGGTGTCAGCTGGAGCGACCCCGACTACTTCACTGCCCTCGTCACCCAGGCCATTGTCGGCAACTGGGACCGCTCCATGGGCAACTCTGCCTACCTCGGCAGCAAGCTCAGCGCCTTCGTCTCGCAGCACAACCTCGCCAACAGCTTCATGTCCTTCTCCACATCCTACTCGGACACTGGGTAAGCGCAGCCAAAGGGCATTCGTACAAGTTCAGTCGCTAACAGCACACACAGTCTGTGGGGTATCTACCTGACCACCAACAACCTCACCCAGATCGACGACCTCGTCCACTTCACTCTCCGCGAGTGGTCTCGTCTGTCCATGAACGTTTCCTCCGCCGAAGTCGAGCGCGCCAAGTCCCAGCTCAAGGCCTCCCTCCTCCTCGCACTCGACGGCACCACCGCCGTTGCCGAGGACATTGGTCGCCAGATCATCACCACCGGCCGCAGGTTATCGCCTGAGGAGGTCGAGCGCGTCGTTGGCCGCATCACCGAGAAGGACGTCATGGCTTTCGCCCAAAAGAAGCTCTGGGACCGCGACATTGCCGTCTCTGCCGTTGGCCAGATCGAGGGTCTCCTTGACTACAACCGTATCCGTGGCGACATGAGCAGGATGCTGTCGTAAGCAGGAGATGTTCATAGACGTGAAGATGGGAGAGGGGAGAGTGGAGCGTTAGGCGGCAACTGTATTTTGTGTACACCTAGCTGAATCTGATAAAGAAAGATTTCCTATTTCACCTCTGTCCGATTTCAAGGGTTGTGTATATACCAAACGGGAATAGACCATGTGCATACCATCAGGCGGCCGACTTTGCCCAGCACTTTACAAAGCCTTCTCCCAGGCGAGCAGAGCTCGTTCGATGACATTGCCAACCATTCTTGACCGTTCACGAGGGCACTTTTATTGAACTCAGCAAACCTTTCCTTCATCGCCAACTCGAGAGCGAATACAGCATCGCTGTCACATTTCCAACGAGAAAGTGTTGTTTTGCACCCTGAACCCTCCATAAAGGATTATTCAGGTGGCGTGTCTATTGTTGGTATGGTTCGTATGGCTCTGCGACTCGCACCGAACATGTCTTTGTTCGTCGTGGGCAAAATGCATCACTTCCAACCCACGGAATAGCTTACGTTCGGAGAACAAAGGTCGTATGGCATGCGCTGGGGGACAAAGAGGAGGATCCTGATAGTATCTTGTCATCGCCATTTGGGTTTGTTTAAGATTCCTTTACTTCGTTAGTCGAGGGAGCTGTGGACATTTTGAGTCTTACTACTTCCTGCCTCGGGTTTTTTGCTCTGTACATTGTTCTACGATGGAGTATATCAACAGTAGCATCCGCAAGATCAGCACATTCATCACTTCTCCACCCCCTGGAAGTGTTCTCGGCGAGCGCAGAAGCTGTCCTGCTGGAGACCTGGATCAGGACGAGGAGCGCAACTCTGCCTGCCTCGAGACCAGCCCCAGCCGTAACTATGCATCGAGTGGCAAAGACCCCTACTATGGAGTTTGTCGGCCTCAGCCGCCGCAGAAGCGCACTCGAAGGCTTTCGCACATCGAGCGGAGGGCCGAGGTCTTGCAGAATGCCAACGAGGCCATACGGAAGGCGCAGATAGCAATGGGGGCGGAGCAGAGTACGGAGGTGGTGAAGTCCAACATCCAAGAGGAACTTACCCTTCAAGAAGAGCTCGAGTTACAATTCCGCCAGGAGGAAGACGCCAGGACTGCACGTCTCATGCACCAGAAGAAGTCTCAGCCGACGACCACAAACCGCAAGAAATCCCTAAACGCTGAGTCCAGCGATGTTGAGCAACCCCGACTCCCCTTACAGGCAGAGCAAAAGCAGCCCCCCTCACCCTCTAACCTGCACTCTCCCAGACTGCAGGAATTGCACAGTACACCTCCCTGGGAAGCTCTCCCACCCACCCAGAAATGGTCCACACAACCCAAACGCTACGCCCGCGACCTCCTCTCCTCAAACGGCAACAACGCCTCCGCAATTCCGAACGCCCTCCACGAACCCGCCTCCGTCTGCTACAACACCGAGATCCGCGACGGTCTGCGCCAGCTTACTTTCCAGATCCGTGACCTCGCGGCCTCGTACTTTGGTTTCCCCGCCGACGTCACGCGGCTGCGGTCCGTGCTGAGCAGTCTGCCTAGGGAGACGGTGGGAATCATCGGGTGTGTGGCGTCGGGTGGACCTGGGGGCGCAAAAGGGTGGGCATCGCTGTTCCTCGAGGCCGAGAAGAGGGAGGCGTTGGTGTGTGCGGTGGTGGGGAATGTGGTTGTTGAGCAGGTGTTCCAGCACTTGTTCTTTGGCGGGACAGAGGAGCAAGTCAAAGCGATGGGAGAGATTCAGTTCACGCACAGGCATGAGGACGGTACGTACAAACAAGTATTCGAGGAAGTGGGGTGTTTGGTTTACTAACACAACAGGACCAGACTTCGACCGCACAGCACTGTACGCGCGTAAGATCCGCGAATTCCTCACGTCCACCCCACCAACCTCGCAGGGGAAGGAAAAAGCATCTGTCCTGAGCTCGAGCACGTCGCTCCATCTCCCCGTAGACTTCAACAACCACATCTCCCGCGTCGTCGCAGCGCTACACACCCACCTCTCCCCTCTGCTGCACCTCTCCTCTTCCTCTTCCTCCTCCTCCTGCCCGTCCTCCCTCCTCGCCCCCCTCCACACCCTCACCATCCACGCCGCCCTCATCAGTCTGCACATGCATCTCTCCCCCACCACAACCTACCGCTTTATCCCCGTCTCCACGCACGACCCCTTCCTCCCGACCGAAATGGACTGCTTCAACCACGCCTCAATGCTAGCAACGCCCCCGCGGGAGTCGAGCAGCCCCTCAGCCGCGGAACAACCTCGACGCGCTGGCCAGTACGCAACGAGGGACGACGCGGCGGTGGTGCAGATCGCGATCATGCCGGGGATGGTGGCGTATCGACGGGGCGAGGACGAAACCGATGCTTCAACAGCAGTGTGCTCACGACGCTTGATGCGCGGGTGGGGGTATTGTTGTTGAGTGCGTCCGCGGGTGGGGAGGGATGGGATGGCGGCTGGTGTGGATGGGGTCTAGGGGGGCAAGTGGGATGGTGGGGTTGAGGATTTTTTTTCCAGGGGGTCTGGAGTGAGGATGGAGGGATGGGATTGGAGTGAAGGAAGGGGGGAGGTTGGGGGAGTAGATTGGAAGTCGTTTTCTGTGGGGTGTGTTTCTTTGAGGGGTGTGTTTTGAGGAGTGTTTTCGACTGGTCGCTTTGATAGGTGATTTGTGGGGAGTGCTCTGGAAGGGTTTCGGGGGGATATATTATCACATCATGGTGCACTGACATGGCTCCAAGGTATTAAAATGTGTTCAGTGTCGCCTCTCCTGCCATTCCATCGATATGTTGTTCCGCATTTAGCGATACCGCCGTTTCATGAACTTGGGTAGTCGAATTATTATCTGTTATATCTCTGTAGATCATTACATGGCACGAGCCAGAGCCATTAACCCCATCCTAAACAACAAAACACATCACACCACTAACCACAGCCATCACACTCCACACCCACATCCCCACCCCAACCCCCCCTGCTCCCCCTTCCACTCCACCAGTAGACACAGCACCCTGCCCCGACCCAGTCGTATTGCTCTGCTCAGGGACCGCATCCTCAATTGTGCCCGTCGCCTGTCTCGGCGGGGGGAACGTCGTCGTCGGATGGCCCGCGAGATTCTGCACTCGTACATGGTTCCGCGCCAACATGTCGTCGTCTGCCAGCCCGCAGTCGAGCAGGAACTGGTTCACGTTGAACGGGGCCCGTGTCTCGGCGCCGGTCAGCGTGCCGTTTTCGTCGACGGAGTCGCCGGCGTCTAGGCCCTGGTATTGCGAGGGCAGCGAGAAAGAGGGCGGTACCGAGAAGAGGTAGAAGGCGTAGCTGTGTGCTACGTCGCCGATTGGCGGGGCGGGGGGCATGTAGGCTGTTGCGTGGGGGTCTGGGATGGTGAGGAGGGCGGTGGTGTTGCCGTCTGGGGGAGAGGCGGTGCTGGAGAGGGTCAGGCCGGTGGCTAGCCAGTGCAGGCGCGAGACGCGTTCATTCTCCAAGGGCCAGTCGAGATCGACCATGAAAAGGAGTCCGGAGGGGTTGGAAGCGTCCCAGGTTGGCGTGCTGATGTTGGGGGTGTTGGACATGTCTGGATTGTTAACTTATGAGGGCGTACTGGATTGGTGTGAACTTACGCCCTGGGTGCATCAGCGCGCCTGGAGCGTGGATAGGTCGTGGGCCGAAGACGACATCGAGGCGTTCATCGTCGGGGATGTCTTCTGTTTGGGCGTGTGTGCAGCCTACAAGCGTAGCGACGGCGATAATGGTCCTGAACAACATTGGTGCAGCGGTTCAGGTCGACACGATTGAAAGATTGTTATTTATCGAGAGTACAGTCCGTCCGGCTAGGTAGCCGAATGGCTGGCTAGGTGGAGTCTTGGACCAAGAAAGCACGATGCTGGCATGACGTCCACCAAGCCGCCGTGGGCATTGGCGTGCTGCCAGCATCACCGAATGCAGACAGTACACCTCTATGCGTTGGCGTCTACAAGACAATAGCTATCGAGCAAGGGGCTGGAAGAGAGGGAGTTGCGAATGTCGATGAATCAAGGTTCGGTAGCGAGCATAGTGGTGAACATGGTGGAAAGCCCGGCAGTGATCGTCAGGCACCGCGATGCAATTGGAAGTCGCGACCGCAGAGGGAAGGAATACCAAGCGCAGGATGATGGATTCTCATCCTGGGCTGCACCCCGCAAAGATCGCAGGCAGGGCCACAACGGCGCTACCACTGTGGCTGTGTTAGCTGCGTCGACGTGTTGTTTGACGACGTTTGAGCCGAGCGCGCCGAAGCGCGACTTGTCGCTATTTCCAAGGCTCTTGGCCAACCACGCCTGGAGACATCATCTCGAATAATAAAGCCGTGATATCACAATGTTTGATGAAGTTATTGCTGCTAGCAACCAGTTTTTCATTGCGGAAGCTCACGCCGGACTTCCCTCAAAACTATAAACATCCTCCCCGGGCACGCCTGCAAACCAGCTCACGCGGTCCTTGGTGAAGACCTCTGTTCTGGGCTTGAGTTTCGTCTCCGCAAGATTGAAGTCATCAACCGTGCCCAACCTCAACAGACTATGTCCCGGGAGCCTTTCAGCAACACGGTACATGAGGGTGCCGCAGGTGTCGCAGAAGAAATTCGTCATCATTGTGCCGCTGGCGATGGAGGCGTTCTGAGCAAAAGTCTTGAGGTTGGCCTGGCCTCGGAGGTGCTTGAGATAGGTATCATTGACGATGAAAGCGGAAGTGAACATTGAGGCGGTGAGCTTGCGGCAGTCAGTGCAGTTGCAGACGAAGGAGTCGACTAGGCCCGGGGCGGCAGTTGGCTGGGCTGTGTAAGTCGATTTATTACGGCATGGACCATGGCGGAGGGAGTCTGAGAACAGAAGATCAGGGAGACAGATGAGTAGTGAGAGAATGCTCCTTTGGAGCAGCACACTCACAAAAGCAAGCTGAACAGCGCCGCAGAAACATGTAGCTGTTGCTTCGTCCTCTTTCGACCAGCCATCAGTGGCAACGCCGGCACGTGGAATGTAAGGTCGCGACTTGTCAGCATCACGAACAGACGCCGATGATGTTGCGTTGCCTGCTTCTCTCGCAATCTGGACCTTTGAACCATATTCGAGGACCATCTTGAATGAGGGACTATGTGACCGACGATTCTCGATCACACTTTAGATTAGCAGTATTGACAATTGTGCTGTAGAGGTGCTTTGGTACGATTATGCATCTGTTGCTCTACATGATATAGATATCCATTCAGCATTCGTACGAGCATCTGCTCACGTAACTGTGTTTCTGATGTTGCACAGCGAATAGACTGTCGAGGTGTGCAAGAATAGAGGTAAGTCACGGATCTAGACTCGGACGAAATACAGAGGACACAGATAACGATGTAGACTCCCTTCCCCAGCTCTTTTTGTATGATGATGAACACTTTCCTCCATCATCGACCACGCCTGCTTGGTAAATTCCGATCAACGATTTACGTTCTGCACATTCAGTCTTTCCTCTCGACAATTGTAGGCGAATCGAAGCAGTTCTCTAGCAGTCACCGGTACTATGACCTACGCAATGTTTCTGTCTATATTCTCAATCATCACCCAACCACTCCCTTTCGACAGCAGCAAATAGTGATAGCCATCACGCTCATCTGCAGAAAGTAAAACCCAGTGGGTAAAAAGACTGCTCAAACCATTTTGTGGATTCTACAAAGGTCTACAGGACAGTATTTTAACACACTCAGCCCTCCAGCGCCTCCCTCCACGCATCCCCAACCGTCCTCGTCGGAGGAGCAAGCTCAAGCACCTCCTTGCTAGTCGTGGACGCCGAAGCCTTCCCCTCCCACGCCGTCTCAGGGGCATGTTTAATCGACCGAACGAGGCCCTTCCCCTCCTCGACTTGCGCAACCATATCGTCAACGAACGACACGTCCTTGAACCTCACGTCCTCGAGCTTCGCCCCAATCGCCTCCTCAACGAGCCTCACTATCTGCGCCCCAGTGACGTCCTGCGGGCCGTTGAGAACGTACCTGCGCGTGTTAAGCGCGGCAGTGTCGTCCTGGAGCAGGAGGTGCGCGGCGAAGTTGCCAACGTCGTCCGGGTGCACGACGCCCGTGGGCGTGTTTTCATCGAGGATGAGCCGCAGCGTGTCGTTGTGCGCCTTGTGACCCCTCCGGTGCGCCTTGACTATCTCCGCCGCAGACCCGAGCACAAAACTAAAGAAGACGTTGGGCTGCAGGGAGCTCCAGTGCAGAGGGGCGAAGTCGGGAGAGCTGAGTAGGGCCTCGATGGCCCAGTGCGAGCGCGGGTAGTACGCTTCGTTGGAGGGGAAGACGTTGGCAGCCGTGGTGGAGATTCTGACTACGTACTTGACGTGCGCTTTTAGACAGGCGACGAGGAACGAGGATTCCTCGGCGAATTGGCTGGGCTGGTTGTGCGACGCGATGAAGGCTCGGATGACTTGTTGGTCGCGGAGCCAGTCCTGTGTGATCTCGGACCAGGCGTGCTCTATGACTTGGACATGAGGTAGCTTGGCGAGCTTCTGTGCTGCCGCGCCGTTGGCGGAGCGTGTCTGGGCGAGCAGGCGGTAGCTGGAGAAGGTCTTGCTGGAGTCGAGCAGCTTTGACAGTGTGCGAACGGTTTCCTGGCCCGTGTTGCCAGTTGCGCCGACGATGAGGATTGTGGGGGCCATTGTAGAGGGTAGGCTTCTATGAATGGCAATGAATGGTAGATAGGGTAGTGATTTGCTGCGTAGCGAACTCCTGATGTAGGTAATCGGGCAGAAATGTAGACATCTTTATTGCAAAATGCTCGGACAAGAAGCGGCTCAAGAAAGCTGCACACAGCTGTCGTTAGACATGATTTTTGCACTTTGAATCTCAATCGTGCATGCTGAGTAACAGTTCTGTCTGCTCACATCTTCCCCGCTGTGCCCCAGCGTCCACAAATCGAAGGGGGCTAACAGCTAGCCACCGCTTTGTTGGGAGCGAAAGCCATCCTTTGCAACAGTGGAGTGGGGTTGTTGATGTCAGTTCCTACCCTTTGATGTCACTGTGCTAGTCTCTAGCTACTAGGTTGTGCAATAATTCGGTTGAGCAGAATCTCAGAACAGTGACGTGCAGCTGTACTTGTAAGAACTTGCACCAGAAAAAAAAGGTGAAATCGTACTCGCTGCCTACTCCATGTGTGGTGTCTTCGAAGATCTTGTTGTTCCGTTATAGTTAGTTGCTGCTTTCTTTGATCGTGAAGGCCGATGACCTCATCTGAGCTGCGCCCAACGAATTGTTGCACAACCTAGTGTAGCTAACGTACGCGCCACACTTATCAAGTACGTCCCGGCAGGTGCCCATCACATCGCCATTGGGAGGAGGATCACAAGCAGATGCTGCCGCCAACGAGGCTCCTCTTCACACCGAGCCAACGATACAACTGCGTGTCAGAGGAGAAGAAGGTATGGCGCTCCAGACAATGTTGAAGACTAAAAAATGCACTTTAAGACCTTTGCACACACCTGCCTCGTCTATTCTGTTCACGGCGCCATCCAGACTCTCTCACATCTTTCTTGCACAGCCCAGAGTGTTAAACACCATCGTGCGAGACGAAAGAAAACCAAAGAATAAAATAAACAACGAGTAGATTCAATCACGGCGCCACCCAAAATAGCTTATCAAAGTTTAGAAACAAGAAAAACTCCATGAATTATCCATCTGAACGTCATCTTTAATCCATCTTTGCAGTTCCGACTTAGCCCGCATCAAAGCAAAGCAATAGAAAAAAAGAAAGAGAGGGGGGATGAACAACGAGCCCAAGCTCAAATATAGAAAGATAAAATAAAATATGGTATAAGCAGGACTCTGCGACTCTTTCCCTCACCACACACTCTCTCTCCCAACCGTCATGAACAGCGCGAACCCCATCTCTCCTGAAAAAAAAAAACAAGCGCAATAAGCTGAGGCGAGGTACACAAAAACGCCGATCCGCGCGCGTGAAGATAGGGGGCGTGGGGGTAGCAGTAGCGAATGTTACAAAGAGATGATTTGTATGACAAGCGAGCGCCAGCGAAGAGAGGCGAGAGTAGGGGGCGTGTATGTGGCTCCCGCTGGGGCGGTAGCGGGAAAAAAGGAGTAACGAAGGGGACAAGGACAACGTTGTAAACGCCGGCTCTCTCTGATATCCAATCGAGAAGCAACGAGAATGTGCTGAGACCTGTTTCCTTCCAAAAGCCGTGATGCTCCGAACGAGAAACGCGTCCAAGCCAAAACAAAGATGGGTATATGGGAGGTTTTTTTTTGGTTGTGAGGGAGACCCATGACAGGGTGCGGCTTGGGTAGTACTGCGGGTTTGGCTTTGGGCAGGCGGACTCGCGCGCGATCGGTGACGGCTGCGGTGGGAGCTTGCGTAGGCCGCTGTGCAGTATGACAAGAGTACTCCGCGGGAATTCCAGTTCAAAGTCCTGCGCCTCAGCTTGTATGTATTTTGGTGGAAGCTGGCAGCGGTGGACGTGGAAGCTAGTGCGAGGCTGATGGTCATTACCCTTATATAGCATCACTAGCCTCGACGCTATTTGTGAAGTCGTCAAAGCCGACTAAGCTGCCAAAGCCGCCAGAATCTTCGCCGGTGTGTAGGAAAGAGTCGAAATCGAAGTTCTCGAGTGCCGTGTCGCCATCGCCAAAGTTGAGTCCAATGTCGAAACTGCCTTCTGTAAGGTCGCCAAACGGACCGTCGTTGCCCATGGGTGGCTGCTGTGGTGGTTGCGCTTGCGGCGGCTGCTGGGGCGGCTGAGGCTGACCGTTGGGGTTGAAAGATTTCGCGTGCATCGGCGTGATGGGAGTGGACGGTGTCGGTGTAGGCGCTTCTTCGCCGGCCGAGGCTGCCGGAGTTGTACCTGCATTTGGCCCTTTCTTCGGTGCGGGCTTCTGAAATCAATATCAATGTCGCTCAGTGTATGGGAAGCGCACAACTTTACCTTGTTGTCTTTTGTCCCTTTCTTCTTGGGAGCTGCCTTGTTGGCCTGGTTGGGAGTCGGTGGCGCCTGGTTGGACATTGCTGGTGAGGCCTCTGGCCGTTGCTCGTTTGCGGGAGCTGGGGGAGGCGGCATTTGACCCCGCTGCTGGGGACCGCCAGCCATGGGCCCTCCCATCATCTGCGATTGCTGCGGCATGCCGGGCTGGGGTGGCCCACGCCACTGGCCATTCATCTGACCGTTGCGCATAGCTTCCATCTGCTGTGGTGTCATCTGCTGCTGGCCGTTGAAGTTGGCGCCAGGATGCGAGCTTGGAGGTCGCATCATGGGGTTGTTTGGCATTTGCGGGTAGAACTGCGGCGGCATACCCGGAGGTGCCAAGTTGGGATCCGGGAAGTTCATGTTGGGCGCGGGTGAAGCACGCTGCTGCATGCCCTCAGGCATGGGAGAGCCCGGCAGTCCCTGCTGACCGAGCTTGGGGGTGCGGCCCTTCATGTCAGCTGGGTTTGGCGACGGCCCAGCGCGAGTTGCAGAGGGCGACATGGCTGGCGGGAACTGGCCTTGTCCCTGCTGGTGGGGTCCAGACATGTTGTCCTGTTCTTGGCGTGCCATGAGTAACCGCTTCTTGTTTTGTTGCTCTAGTAGCATGAGCTGCATCTGATAGTCTTGCAGTGCATGGCTGCCCTGCTGCTGAGGCTGGCCGGGCTGCTGTGGGGGCATGCCAGGTCGCGGCTGGTTGCCGGCAAACATGATTTCTTGCCCGTCCAGGCCTTGGTTCATGGGAGAGCCCTGGGTCATAGCCTGGGGCGAGGCAGTGTTATTCAGTGCTACTCTGTGTTGTTGGGCCAGGCTTTGGGCATATACCTCGATGTTCTTCTGCTGCGCATTGTTGGCGGCCTGCCCGAACTCGTTGAACTGGGCGTTGGGCATGTTGGCGTTCATGCCGCCTACAAAGGGTGCGAATCAGTACTGTCGTGTGTGATTGTCAAGAGAGTGGGGGGGAAAGAACGTACCCTCAACACGAGGCCTCTTGTTCGGAGACGGGGCGTTGTCGTTGGAGTTTGGCGAGGGCGCACGCTGGCCGTTCATGTCCATCTGCGAGCCGTCGCGCTGCATCTGGGCGCCCATCATGTTGGGCTTGTTCATCTGGCCGACGGCGGCCATGGGGTTGCCGTTGCTGGTGGGGTTAGCTTGGAGGCCATGGTGGGACGGGGCATGTGGAAGTGGACAGCGTACGGGCGGTTGTTCTGGAGAGCAGCGCGCTTGAGGTCGTTTTGGGCGGCGACGCCGTTGGGCATGTTGCCGCGCATCATGTTGCCCATGTTCTGGTACTGGGCGTTCATGGGGTTGCTCATCATCATGCGCTGGTTGCGCTGGTCGTTCTGCATCTGGGTGATGTGCTGGGAGGGGGTTGCGTTAGCATGAGGGGGTCAATGGCGCGCGCAAAGGGACGGGGCTCGGCGTACTCGGGTGTGCTGGATGTACTGGGCGCCCTTGGAGGGCTGGCCGGAGCGGTTCTTGCTGGCCTGGAAGATGTCCCAGAACTGGACCCACCAGTCGAGCAGGAACGAGTTGTCGGCCATCTGGTTCTTGGGCAGCAGCGGGTTGGGCAGGCCGGCAATGGAGTCGTCGTCCATGGCGTCGATGCCGTTGGGCTTGCTGCCGGGGCTCGTCTTCTGCGAGGGGCTGGTGGACATTTTCATGTCGCACTCGACCATGGCGCGCGCCAGGCGGTTGTGGTTGTTGCGCAGGAAGTAGTCGTAGATGTACGTGTTGAGCTGCTCGCGCGGGTCCATTTGCTGGTGCTGGGGCGGGCCGGGCATGCTCATGTTGGCCATGACGGGCGTGCCGTTGACGGGGCCGCCGTTGGCAGCCATGGCCATGTGCATCTGTGGGTTCTGCATGGCGGCGCGGGGCGGAGAGGGCCGGCTGCGTCAGGCGCAGGCGACGGGGAGCTCAGCGACGGGCGGCGGGCGATGGGCGACGTGCGCGCTGGAGCAGCAGACGAGCGTGGGCGGGGGGGAACGCGGCCGTGTCGGGGCGTCGAGGCCGCGGTGGTGCTGCGAGCGGGCGGCTGCTACGGGCGCATAGGGCGGTGCTGCGGGAGGGCGCTGGCAGCGCTGGCAGCGGGGGCGAGAGCGCCGGGGGCTGCTCGACGGCCGTGGGGAGAGTGCGCGGGCGACGCTGGGGGCCGGGGGCGGGCAGAGACGACGATGCGCTGCGATGGCGGGCGGAGGGCGTGCGGTGTCGACCTGGGGCTGGCAGGGTTCTAGCGCAGAGGAGAAGCGCGGTCGAGGGCGCGGCGAGCAGGCAAGCGATGGAGCTGGTCGGAGGCCGGCAACGCGGGTCCACGGCCACACACCCACAATTTGCTTCGCGGCACGCTTTGCGGCAGGCTGCGCAGTCAGGCGCGTCGAGATGGACAGGCGGGCTGGGTGCACGATGCGCGGTTTGCGGGTGAAACTGCCCGTCGCAGCGAAAGGAGACTGGAGCACCCATCACGCACCGCCAAGCCCTCCTTCACGTGACGTCTCCTTTAATAGATTTTTACTCCCAACCCCTCGAAATGTACACGCAGGCGTTGCATGGCCGCACTCGCTGCATACCAATTGCCTGCACACGCAGCAGCACACATTCCCCACGGCCGTCTTTCGCAGCACGCGGGGTTGCCTTGGACCATTGCGAGCCTCGGTCACGGTATGGCGTTGGCTGCGCTGGCGGGGTTGGCTGGCTGCTACCTATAGTACTCGTACTAAGCAGCCCTGCGCGCGTTGCGGAGCCGACACCACGTCTGTTCGGCCCAGCACCCTCACCCTCTACCTACTGGGCAGCAAACGCCAAGGATAGCGCAAGACTCAAACCCAAACCACCCGTGAGTAGCGTTTCAGCAACCTCTGCCAGCGGCAGCCTACATGGAGCAGCACCATGTGAGCGACCACGCGAGGTGGCCATGTTGCACCAACCACCACGGCTGTATGCCGGCGACACTTGATGGTCATGGAAACTTTGTGCAGGTTACACAAATACTCAGAATCTTCAACGCAGCTGGCTGGCAGATGGGGTGCGTTGCCATTCAAAAAGGCCCGTCTGGCGTTGCGCATTCACTGCTTTCCATTATAAGCTCTACGTCAAAATGTATGCCTCCCAGTCGCCCCATTGGTCCAGACCACGTTGTTTTCCGCCGGTATCGAAGCTTAATGCACGGTCTACCGTCCATTGGCTCTCTTGGAGCTGTAAAGGTTGGCTAGATCAGTCCATACAGGGCCGGTCGTCGCTCGTCTTACAGTGGGCGATGGCTATGGACCTCCCGCCTACTCAACTACAGCTTCATGACAACTACATATCCGGCAACTCCATTCGCTCTAGAATCTAGGCTCTCCTGTACCTAGTCGGGTATATTCGTGAGTTCAAACAGCATCCACATCATTCGTCATCGGGCGGCATCTCGTCGTCAATATAGCGGACCAGCGATATCCGCATCTCCGTGGTGTCGTTGCCTCGCAGCACGTCGCTGACAAAGTGTGCCTCAACCTGCATGTGCACCTGTACCTGCGTTAGCGCAAGACAGCTAGTCGTCTCAGCATAAAGTACATACCATCTCCAACGCGCCACGCAGCACCCCGACCAGTATGTTTGAGAACCACAGCTCATCCTGTGCGCGGCCGTCGTCCGGCAGCTCAACAAAGTCGGCCAGGGGGTTCTCGTCGAAGATGAGAGAGAACTGCTTGCTGTCGCTTGACCAGTTGGTGATGGTAGGAGTGATGTTCATGAAGATCTTGAAGCCGACCTGCGCATGTGTGAGCGACTGTCGCCAGAGAAGCGCCCCTCTGGCGGCTCTACCTTTGAGATCATCTCGGCCACCTCCCGGAAGTTTGTGCATGTGGGCGCGCTCGACTTGGCCAGAAAGTCCTCAATCAGGCGTATCCCAATGTTGTAGCCCATCTTCTCCAGTTGCTTGTTCACCTCCGGGTAGTTGTATTCGTAGTCTTTGCACAGCTGCGCAACAATGGTGCCGTATGTGAGCGTGACGAGTTCGGCGCTGACCTTGTCGACTCGGGTTCTGCGGCCGTCAGGACGTCTGAAGTTGGGCCAGATCGCACGGCACTTACTTCCACACTCTGGCAGGCGTTAGTACACATGACAAGCCACTGCTATACGTCTGAGGCTCACTCCTCGCCCAGACGGGCGGCCTTGGTCGATGACGCCATTCTCTGCGCTTGCTGTTGCTCCGGTCTGCGGCGACCGTGGGTAGTCGAGTGCTGGAGGGAGTGGGAAGGGAGCGAACGTGGGGTAGGCTTGGTCGCGAGCGCGGTGGTGGAGGGATAGTGGAGCGCGTCCCTGCCGCCCGCGGTGAGCTAATGCCCGCAAGTCGTCCTTGGCGGGCGAACTTCATGAAAGTTTACAAGAGCTACCCATACTACGCCAGAGTCGAGTCGCAGCAACACCACGAACGCCCGATCGAGCCGCCAACGAGCGCACCACATCGAACATGTCCCAGTCAAAGCGCCCAGCAAACGACGCATTCGGCTCCAACCAGCTGGTCAAGCGCGCAAAGTCGGACGCGAACCTCGACAGCACCGCCGTTGCGATATCCAGTGGAACCGGGCAGAATGGCGCACTCATACAGGCGGTATGTTCCCTTTGTGGCCGCTGAGATATTGCGCACCAGCTGCATGTGGGCGTGGGCTGACTGGAGCTATAGGGACAGCGCGGCGGCGCACTGCAGTCGCCCGTCATGGAGTTGACAGGGCACTCTGGGGAGGTTTTTGCAGCGCGATTCGATCCAACCGGCCAGTACATTGCTTCCGGTTCCATGGACCGCTCCATCTGTCAGTACGATTCTACAACTTCAACAAAACATCCACTAACGCTGCCTAGTGCTTTGGCGCAGTTCTGGCGAGTGTGACAACTATGGTATTCTGAGTGGGCACAAGCAGGCGGTGTTGGACCTGCACTGGTCGCGAGACTCGAAAGTGCTGTTCTCTGCGTCGGCAGACATGCATCTGGCGAGCTGGGACGTAGAGACTGGGGAGCGGATACGAAGACACCCGGGGCACGAAGAAGTCATCAATTGCATGGACGTCAGCAAGCGCGGCGAGGAGATGCTTGTCAGTGGCTCAGACGACGGTTACATTGGCGTGAGTGAGCCTCTCCGGTATGGTGGAAGACACAGCTAACCTGAAGGGCAGATCTGGGACACCAGAACAAAAGACGCCGTAACCTTCATCCCCACCGATTTCCCCATCACAGCAATCTGCCTAGCGGAAGCCGGAAACGAACTCTTTACCGGAGGAATCGACAATGACATCAAGGTCTGGGATCTGCGAAAGCAAGCCGTCACATACACCCTCCTTGGTCACGCCGATACGGTGACCTCACTCCAACTCTCTCCTGACAACCAGACGCTGTTGTCAAACGCACACGATTCAACAGTCAGGACATGGGATGTAAGACCATTCGCGCCTGCAGACCGCAGCATAATGACGTACGACGGAGCACCTACTGGGCAGGAACGCAATCTACTCAAAGCAAGCTGGGACTCGAAGGGTGAGAAGATTGCAGCCGGTAGCGGAGACCAGAGTGTGGCCATTTGGGAGGCGCGGACAGGCAAGCTTCTCAATAAGCTTCCCGGACACCGGGGCGCCGTGAACGATGTCCGCTTCCATCCGCTCGGTGAACCACTATGTAAGTATCAGCCATTCTCCTTGTCACGCCTTCCATCTCTTGGCCGGCCTCTTGCAGTCGCAAGACGTCGAGTCGGTGCAGTCTCCGAGCCAGTAACTCCCAACAAGCTTTCCTCAAGCCCGTCAAGATTGGCGCTTGTGGCGCGTGTATCCTGTAGGGGTTTCCGCTGGGCAGGAGCTTTTGACTGCACCCGCGTTTCAACGCTTTTGACTGCACCCGCGTTTCAACGCTTCTGACCGCTACGCTACGAATCATGAGGCTGACTTGGCAACTATAGTGGTTTCCGCCTCATCTGACCGCACCCTTATGGTTGGTGAGCTAGGAAGGTGAGGGCGAGAAGATGGAAGCACTTGGCTGCCGATAATGGATTCAGAAGCACCGCTTGAGCGTGGGGGACAGGACCGGACGCAGTATACCGAAGGATCATCCGCCCCGCGGGTTCGTCACAAAGGCGTTGTTTACGTCGACATTGGATACGCCGGTGCGACGCTGGGCGGAAGGTAGCAATATCGGTCTCGGTCTCGGTACCGCGAGACTGCAAGGAGAGCGAACCCGTATGACGCGCCTTGAGCGCGACAGTTATACCTGCAGTGCAACCAAAACAATGCAGTCAGGCAGAACCTTGACGCAAATACAACCAAGATTGTCATCTTGTTCATGTATACTGTTTGATGGCTCGCGTTGCACGACTGCGCTGGCGACCACCAGGTCAGATGTGTGTCAGGGGCTATGAATGATTGGCTGTGGCGGTCTAGGACTTTTCGTTGTCCACTCACCGCCAGCCAACCACTGCCCGTCCCCACAAGAAATTCGCGACTTCGCTCCTGTTGATTGGCAACAACAAAGCCAAACGTTACTATTCTGAGGCAGCCTTGCGCGCGCATTGGCCTGTGACATAGCGCAGATCTATTGACGTGGGGAGTCGTTTCACACGATGATCCTGATACGCCACGGGTCGCAGAAACGCCTGGCGTTCAATGCTCCCTCGGCCTCGAGCGTCCTTGCTGCTGCAGGGTGCAGCCCCTCGGTGTGACTTGGGCTTCCCTCCTCCACATGTTATGCTTTCTTTCTCTTAACTCACAGTCATTGGCAGCCGTGCTGTTGTTTCGCTTCTCTCCTTCGCATCTCTTCGTTTGGTTCATGGCTCTGGAAGCTTGACGACAGTACTTTCTCAGCGACTATCCGCAGTCGACGTCCGTTTCGACTCTCCAAAACTTGTTAAGATACAACCAACGGTTCCACAATCAGACATGCAAGGCTTTCCATGACCTCGGGCGGGCTCCAGTCATCCTTCTTTCCCCTACATTCACCCCTGCTACGGTTCCCTTTTCGAGTGTACCTGCACGGCCAGTAGCACAACCATTCATTTACCATTGGACAAAATTCACGATAAACATAACATACATTTTCCAGCAGGGAGACGCGTCTGATATAAGGGAACCCACACAAAAACAAACAGATCAGGAGCGCCATCTGGACACTTCTCGAATTCCAGAACACACGTAACAAGATGTTTCGCTCTTCGATATCCATCTTCGGGCTCAGGACTCCACGTCCTGATCAGGATGTGGAGAACGTGCCTGTCCCCAGCTTGCCCGTGGAGAACTCGCCTGCCCCACAGTCACAGTCGCGCTTTGGTCGCTTCTCTATCAACGCGAGAACAATGGTCGGCTCCTCGGTCTACTCGCAGTCACCAGGGCAGTCGAGATGGAAGACACCAAAGATGCCCGCAATGGGTTTTGGACGCCGCCCGACCTCGGCCGACCTCGACACTATCATCGATGACTCTAACGATTCGAACTCAGCATTCGCCTCACACTCAGCTGCATCTTATGTCGGTGCGATCTCGCAGGAGCAGATTCGGACGCCACCTCAGACTCACAACCGCCACCCTGCGGACGTGCCGCTGCCTCAACAAGATCCTTTTCTCGACCCCGAAATCCAGCAACTGGCAGATGAGATCAATCGCGGCCCACGACGACACCGCCGCCGTAAGAGGAGAAGGCAACACCGCAACGACCATTGGAAGCGCAAGCGAAGCGACCGCGGCAAGCTGATGCCTTTCGTCCGCAGCACAGCGGCGCGTGGCAAGCTCATCGCCTGCATCATCTCCGGTACCTTCCTCCTGACTGTGCTCACAATCTGTAAGTTCCCTACCACTTCCATACCTCCGCCAAGTCTAACAGTACCCAGACCTCGCCATCGCCCTCACAAACAAAGACATCGGCCAGGAGATCCACATCCTCTTCATCCTGCTCCTCCTCAGCATAACCATCTTCTTCTGCCACTCCTTGATCCGTCTCTGCATGCTTCTTCTCAACCCACCTCGCGAGACCTCCCGCGCACCAGTCCCCAACCTCAACGCACCCGAGGGCTTCCAGCCCGTGGTCCCCATACCCGTGCGGCTGGCGCGCGACGATGACCTGGACTCGGACTCTGACCTCGAAGCCGACGGCGATCTCGAGAAAGAGGACCTGCCCCCTCCGCCCCCGGCCTACGGCCTCTGGCGCAGCAGCGTCCGTGTAGACCCCAACCTGCTGCACTGGCAGCGCGTGGAGGAGAGCAGGGCGCAGAGTGCCATCTCGATGCCGCGCAGCAGGAACGGGTCCATGGTCGCGGCATCGACACACGACGTGCCGCCCGCAGCAACAAACGACGTGGGTCCCAGGCCGCCAAGTTACGTCTCAGAGGACGGAGTGACGTACATCACCGAGGCGGCGCCAAGGAGCGTCGCCCCAGCATCTGCTCCCTCCCCTGCGCTTGCTCCCGCGCCCGCACCCGCACCAAGCGGCATCCATCCCGCGTGGCGCACGAGCTACGTGATGAGCGAGATCCGCCCAGGCGAGGTACCTGCATCCATGGGCCGACGATAATCCTGCCCCTCCCCTCCTCAACCAACATGTACATCGTTTTGTCTCGGCGTTGTGGCTTGTATCTAGCCGATTCCCCTTTATATATCTTCCAGCGACGGAGTTCCGGGCGCATCTGCACTCACTCACTCACTCAATAAGCGAATCCATTAAAAAACTAGCATCAGACTCTTCTACGTGCGGAGAACCGGTCATGTCATACGCTTCGATTTCACTGTTTCGAGCCCGTGTGTCAGGGCGTGATGATGGGGGAGGGGGGGGATGAAATTGTGGAGCATGTGTGTCGCACCAACGTGTTTTTTTCTTCCCCCATGGAAGACATGAAAGAGAAAGCAGTCTATTTCCGGGACTACAGGTACAACAGACTTATATATATACATGCTTGAAGCGCGTCTGCTGGCCGGATGAACAGCTCTGTGGATAAGAAGAAAGAAATAAATACCTATTTTCATGTGGTCCTGAAACACGCTGTTTGTGCTTTGTGCCGTTCTGTCTCGTCTCAGACGAGGAATCGTAAAGGGTCCGGGCGTGGTGGGTCTTGATGTACATGCACGTTCTTGGGGCGCGAGAATCTGTTGCTACCATAGTAGGAGGGTAGGTTGGGCTTGCTCCGAACATGATGTGCAGAGCCATCCCGGCGGGAAAGGTTCTGGGCGAGAGATAGCGGTTGGATAAGCACGGCGTCTGTGGTTGGTATACCGTCTGGTATTGGTAGAGCTGGATGTCTACTCGCTGACTTGTTCCAGCGAGCTTTCGGTGGGGGAATACAGGATGGTGGGGGTTTCTTTTAACGCGTTGGTGCGTGTTATTCCGTCTTTGCTGCGTGTGTGTCAGAGTGTGAATGGTCTGGTGCTTATCCTGCTATACTCCAGAGTTGTCCGGGTGCTCAAGGAGCGACTTGATGTGGAGTATCAGAGTCTCCAGGTTGGGCGAATCACGGAGGGCGTTTGTGGTGTGTGGTGAGCTCTAAAGATGCCTGACGTGGTGTGTGCAGTTCCGCAGTAGTCGTTCTGTTACGCATATTGTTTTTCTGTTTGCAGAATATGGTTTTTCAGATCTGTTGTTGGGGTTGGTTAACCCATCGTCCTCGTTTGCCAACTTCGGCTTCATCGGAATGGCTAATAGCGCAATCGACAATGTGCTGCATGTACAGCGGAGGAAGTTCTTACCCTCGGTTATGAAGGGCAAATCTACAGGTCTGCGCTATTGGACACCTCCAAATTCAACACTCGATCTTTTCCACCTTGAACCTCATGAATTCTGCTCACCACTGCCATCACTGCTGGTCTTGAAGTCGCTGCACAGAGAGGGGTCCGGCAGAGCTACACTCCCGCCAGAGCTACACTCCCGCCAGAGCCTCCGGGTTGGCCGCGATGTTAGCACCAATCATTCAACTGCCAACTGCCGGAACCCCCTATGAAATATTTAGTGTCGACACCACGCTCAATCTCGGTCTCTACTTCACAACCTCACAGGGTCACCTGGAGCCGCAGCCGAGGTGCGCATAAGCTTATCTACGCTGAGATCTGCCACGCTAAGAACACACTGTGGTGGCTTCGCTCGTTCAGGCAGAGACAGGAAGCTAGGAACATGTCCAATGATTGTTGGCTAGTGAAACTGCGGCGACGAAGAGTGGCCGAATACTCAGGTTTACATAGGTAGGCGAGGTCCAAGATTAAGGGTAGTTGTATTCTTGGGCCCTGACTACAGCTCGTTCTGTCCGGCAGCTGCACCCCGGCCCAATTGGAACCACGAACATGTTTACTACTCGGCTGCCGAGTCAGGCTTCCGGTAGCTGAGGCTGAGCTTGTTGGTGTTTAGCTTCTGCCACAATATCTCAGCTCGCAGTCTAGACGGCTTGGCGGCGGTATCTGACTAGACCCCTTTGAGCCCCCCGAGAGTAGTAAGACCGACAACGCAGGCACTTGTATCGTCGAAGCTCCCCATTTGCGAACCTTACACCATGTTATCTATTGTCAAATCAGGCTTGTTTTTGAGGCTGCGTTTGTTTCTCGTCTATCTTCTCCCAAAGTTGATTTGCTCCCCCCGATAGAGTATAGCTGGCGTGCATTGCAAGGCGCAAGCCCACCGCTCGTGGCATCGCAGGTGAGCCCTTCTGGCGGCCACTCCGTTGCAAGGCTGCTGGTGTTTCAACATGTAGGCGATCCAAATATACTTAAGTGAGTCGTTCACTTGTGCCTGTTGAGTCTGTCTTCACGTATTTCCCGCTTTCTGAACGTCTTTCCATTCGTGGCCGCATATCTCAAAACATGCATTTCCTCCCAAGAATATCCTCACTGGCTCTCTTCCTTGCGGTCTCAGCCTCAGCCGCAGGTACCTGTACCAGTTCCGACGCTATGTCATGGCCTCCCGTTGTCGACTGCGCTGTGCCTGGCAAATTTGACACAATTGTACAAAACTGCAGGGCTTGCTGTATGAACGATCAACCTTGCTTCACGGCATGTCTGAAAGCCGGTGGACTTGGTAAACGCAGCGTCGACAGTGAGATGTCCCTAGGCGTTGTCCCGCAAGCGCGTGGGCTAGGAAAGAGGGCCGTGGATTTGACTTGTGAGGTGAATGAGGGTTGCTACCAGTTTACCGATGGCAGCTTGTTGTGCCTAAGCTTAGGAACAGGTGTGTATGGTCTTTTGAACCTTGTGAGCGTTAAGACAAGATAGGAATCGGGCTAACACCACTTGTAGGAAAATATCACGACGATGTGGGAGGAAATGGCGATTACTTCTCTGGCGTATATACCGGTCCGGATGGAAAGGTGCAAACTGGCACTTCAACGGCAACGGCTACGGAAGAAATAGAATCGCCTACTTCCACCGCAGCGGGTACTAGGACGACGGGGTCCACGAGGTCCACGGGGTCGACGGCGTTGGTTCAGACCACCTCAGCAGCAGCTGCGAGTGCATCTGCGAGTACAGCAGCAAGCTCTGCTGCTGCACCTGCGATGGTTCGATTCGGAAACCATGGGTTTACTAAAGCTGGACTTCTCGGCTTAGTAGTAGGGATTCCTCTGCAGAGGCTTATGTAAAACGCGTCCGACTCGCCATACTACCGGAATCGAATACTACAGCTCATAGCACAGTGACTTAAGAGGTCCAGCAATGATATAGAACTACAGAAGTCAATTGTAGCACCATGTTCGTTTATACACTTCTATTTCAAACGGCTAGTAATGTAAACCTCAAAAGGTATAATGACATGCAAGATCTGTGTACCCCCTCGACTGTAGCACAGTAAGGCATACTGTAGTATTGATAGACAGGCAGTTCCTCAAGTAGCTAGAGCCTATATCCGAGCCCTACGTGTCTGCTCTAGATTGTCACTACTATCTGCAGGAGCTCTTCAGTATATAGCTTTCCTATCATCCCGCTCAGCAGAATCTCATCATACGACTAAACACAGTTTCACAAATGTCACCTTCGCTTTTCCGAGGGGCCAGATTTCTTAGACAAAGGCACTTGCGTCGGCGAGTTGTCCTCTGACCTGTGTGAGGAAGTCCTGGGGGCCTTTGATAAGTTGTTTCACTAGGGTACCAACGCAGTGTTAAATACACCGCCAACGTGTAATTACACTGCCTTACTAGGTAGATAGGCTAATCTTTGCTAGATACTAAGGCAATTTACACAATTCTTTAGTGTTTTTTACACAACAGATAGATTTAACTAATCAGAAATAATAGTTAGTCAGCTAGTTACCCCTCTTCTCTATAGTTATATTGTTATTCTCTCTCTATCTCGTCTCTATCTCATCTCCATCTCGTCTCTATCTCATATCTATCTCGTCTCTATCTCGTTCTCAATCTCGTCTCCATCTTAATCTCAATCCCTATCCCCATCCCTATCTCTATCTCTATCCCCATCTCTATTCTCTATCCCTATCTCTATCTCCATCCCTATCTCCATTCTCTATCCCTATCCCCATCCCTATCCCTATCCCTATCTCCATCTCTATCTCAATCTCGATCTTGATCCCTATCCCTCTCCCCGTCTCTATCTCCATCCCCATCTGCATTCTCTATCCCTATCCCCATCCCTATCCCCATCCCCATCCCTATCCCTATCCCTTTCCCTATCCCCATCCCTATCCCTATCCCTATCCCTATCCCCATCCCTATCTCTATCTCTATCCCTATCTCTATCTCAATCTCGATCTTAATCTCTATCTCTATCTCAATCTCTATCTTGATCTCTATCCCCATCTCTATCCCTATCTCTATTGCTATCTCTATCCCTATCCCTTTCCCTATCCCCATCCCTATCCCTATCCCTATCCCTATCCCTATCCCCATCCCTATCTCTATCTCTATCTCTATCTCTATCCCTATCTCTATCTCAATCTCGATCTTAATCTCTATCTCTATCTCAATCTCTATCTTGATCTCTATCCCCATCTCTATCCCTATCTCTATTGCTATCTCTATCTCTATCTCTATCCCTATCCCTATCTCTATCCCTATCTCTATCTCTATCTCTATCCCTATCTCTATCTCTATCTCTATTTCTATCTCCATCCCTATCCCCATCTCTATCCCTATCTCTCTATTATCTTGCTACTCCTATCTTTCTATTTTCCCCTAATCTACAGCGCTATATTATAGAGTAGATAGAGTAGATAGAATATATAGAGTAGATAGAATATATAGAGTAGATAGAATAAATAGAGTAGTGTAAAAATACGTAAACGTAGTGTAAAATACATATATGTGCAGTATAAAAAACACCCCCTACGCAGTATTTTTAGCAACCTTTTTCCTGTGTAAATTACCCGCTACATCTGCGGTGTTTTTTACCCGATTTTGTACCCCAGTGTTTGCTGACGGCAACAACTAGGAATGTAAGCACAACTATCAGGACAGTACCTGTTATCATCAGCACCTGAGTGCACACATGATCAAGGGACAGAGATTAAGAGCGTAAGTGATGAGTTCCTAGAGCTTCTGTACCTCTGCAATACTTACTATACATGCTTCTGACATTGAGTAACAGATAGACCCTGGCACTAAGGCGTTCCTACTTGTGATTATCATTCACATGCTTGACCAGCCATTCTGCTTGTCGGACCAGTGTCAACTGGTTAGGCTTTCCATTAAGCTGTGATGCGACATTAGGCGCACTCCTTGGTACAAGCCTATGTTCTTGGACCTTCGCAGACTTCGTAAAATCTTGAAACGGGTTCCGCCATGTACAGCCGAAGTGTGGACAGCCTCCGAGATCCTGGTCCATAGCTGCCTCGAGTTGTGACAGACAAATGTCTACTGTTGCTTTGCAGCCGACCAGGCAGGTAGAAGAGTTTGTACAGTGACATCGACCCTGGGCGTGGCATTGAGGGCGAAGCTTGCCCGGTCCGAGCTTATCGATCGCAAGATGTGTAGGCTCGCGGCAATTGCTATTCCCACAGACCTTGTTGATGTTAAGGGAGCCTTGGACTAGTTCCTCTCACTGATCCTTAGACTTAATAAGTCCGCACCCAATTGCAACAACCCAGGTATGTCTCACCTCAGGAAACCTGAGCTTGCATTTGCCATGGCGACAAAAAGTATCAAACATCATGTTTGATAAGACATAACGCCATTTGTTTTCAGCGAGACCCGGGGGTGTAAGGGTATTGTAGCCGAAGGCACATTGCGTCCCTGACAACTAGCCTCTGCTTTGGCTAAACGTGCGGCCAGTTTTTGAAATAGATCCCCAAGGCTGTAGATGAAGGTCGTATGACCGTAACCAAGCGAAGGATGCAAGCTGGCAGGACTTGTGGAAGTTTGGGGTATCCCATGCGTGCATGAGGCACTCTTGTCGCTCCGCTGTCAATAGAGCTCTGCCACCTTTTGACTTTTTCTTCTTTGTCAAGAGACCGATAGCAGCGGGTAAAAGACCTGGCCCAGTGTTGTCTTCAATTACCTCTACGCCTTGAAGTGGCTGTGTAAGTCGAGGACGAAGCGTTCGGCGAAAAGGTTGGGTATCAACACTGTCTGTCTTGTTCTTGTTCTTAGTCTCATCTGTAAGTGACCTTGGGCGTCGCAGCCAGCCTGAGTCCGAGTCCGAGTCCGAGTCGATGGTAACCACATCCTTCTTCTTCCGCTTTTCAGCTCGCCAGCCTGGTATTAGAGCATTCGAGGCGGTGCTCGGTGTGCCGCTCGAGGTGGTTGAGGTGGTGCTTGGTGTGCCGCTCGAGGTGGTTGAGGTGGTGCTTGGTGTGCCGCTTGAGGTGGTTGAGGTGGTGCTTGGTGTGCCGCTTGAGGTGGTTGAGGTGGTGCTTGGTGTGCCGCTCGAGGTGGTTGAGGTGGTGCTTGGTGTGCCGCTTGAGGTGGTACTCGGTGTGCCGCTTGAGGTGGTGCTTGGTGTGCCGCTCGAGAGAATAGCGGCGACCCGTTCAATGCGTATAGAGAGGCCTGGTGTTGTCTGTACAATCATGTCCTCTGCAGCTTTCCTTGTGTCCTCTCCGCCAAGTAGTTGAACAAGCTCCAGCACCTGCTTCTGCAGCATTGGGTCGAGATTGAAGACATTGCGTTGGGCAATGTCTAAGACTTCGCTTTTGGAAACCATGTCCTGGGGGCATTAGCACACGTAGATGTGAGAGCTAGGGACGCTACATGCCGGCTAGAGCGGCTGTAGTGGGTGCTGCGAGTGAACAGTGTGCGAGTATGTGCTGCGAGTGGACAGTGTGCGAGTGGACAGCCGGTTACTGCGTTCGACGACAATGGTAGCCTACTAGAGGAGGCAGCGACGGTGGATGCGAGACGGCGGCGGCGGCGGCGGCGGCGGCGGATGCGAGACAGCGGCGGCGGCGGTAGCGATGGGCGTTGGGCGATTGTGGTGGAGAGGGTAAAGCTGAGAGACAGCGAGGTGGAGTGGAAGCCTTTGTACCTGTGAGGTAAAAGTGCGCTAGCGATAGTTTCCAAGTGATGAGGTGTGAGGTGTAGTAGCTGTTAACGAGATAAGAGGGAAGGAAGCAACAGGTAAGTGTAAGTCGCGTCAGGTAGGGTTGACTTCTGCAGGTCTCAAACGAAATAAGATGCCAATTGCACTTGTATCTGGTAAGAGCACAAAAGATGCGCAAGATGAACTCCCTATTGCCTTTAGTTGTTTCGTGCACCGTGCCGGATAACGAAGCTGTAAATGCCGTCGGTGCCAACGAGGTATTGAAAGGCGATGTCTTGATTTCGAATGGGATTAGGTGGTCGATGAGTGCAACGGTCTTGTTCATGGAGATCTTACTTGCCCGGGATGCGACGTATTGTAACTTAGCTTTCGAATTGTAAAAGATGGTCTAATTCTTGTCGTTGCCCTGTGTTAGCTGTGTTGGTTGTTTTTTTCGCTTCATGTGAGCATTGTTCGTGACGCTACTCATGAACGCAGCCAGATTCTTACACGGAACTCTGTGCAAAGCGCCATGAAGCAAGACGACACTGTTGGGTCACTCTGCGATTGAATCAAAACCGCAAATGCACTTTCGCTGCATAAATGGCTCGATAGCTCGCTCCTGTCGTCATCAACTCACCGTACTCGACTAACAATAAGGAAATGCCCTTGTGCGTCACTATTTACTTCGAATACACCTAACGACGAGCTCACCAGTGCAATTGTAGACAGCAGCAATCTATGAATTGATGCAAATATGCAAACCCCACTTAGAACATTCTGGTTGGACGACCGAATCGAAGAGATGCAGCAGGCAACTGCAGCTTTCTTGACTGACCGCTACTACGACGGCGCCGGCGCCGGCGCCTATGTAGCCACACTAGATGATGTCGCTGAACTGCAAAAAGCCACTGCAGCTTTCCTGGCTGAGCGTACTGATGGTGATTGCTTCTGCTTAGACGGTGCTGGAAATGGGTTGCTACTCCCTGGCGAACAGTATCTTCTTCCAGTTTCAGTGGCAGTAGAGCTTGCTCGGGCTGGACCCGTTGGTAGCGAGGATCTTGTAAGTCTGATTGACGAACTCCTGTATGAGCAGATGGATTACGAGGACGTGACTGGAACTGTTCTTGTAGATGCTGCCTCTGCGGCTGCTAATGTCTCGGAGGTTGAGTACACCTCGTTCGATGAAGTTCTAGGACCAAATTGCCTCCCCAATACACCTCCAATCGGTGGGCGTACTGCCGTCTCATTCGGATCAGAGAGCACATATGTTATCTCGGAAGGTAACCCTAACTTGCCGATCGATGTGGACCAATTATTCGGCATCTGCGATGATACTAATAACGACGAAAGCGACGACGACGGTGAGTCGAGTGTAGGATCAGGTATGTCTATCGTGCCGTTGGGTGCACATAGCGTGTTATCCCACTCCCAAGCATCGTATGCTGCATCCTTCTTTGATCCTGATACACTTTCAATGGTTCCTTATGTATCCCTCGACGGTCTTCTGTCTTTGGACAAGCAGTACGGTGGGCTGTCATCGACGCTTCGAGATTGTAACGACGAGGATTCCGATGACGAGGGCGAAGACCTAAACTTTCAGTATACCAACAAGGGTGATTATTCTGAGCTGCTCGATAATGATGATGAGCCACTGGATATACCTACTACCCAGATCGTCAGGCAAGACCTGTTGAAGATCGACACCAACCTCTCGCCCATCACGGAGGAGCACGAACCATACTCAACAGCATCAGACTGTTCGATGGATTTTGCAGACTGTCATGGGTTCCTGAAGCCACTAGTACATCGGCAGCAAGATTTTTTGGACAAAGACACTTGCGTCGGCGACTTGCCCTCCGACCTGTGTGAGGAAGTCCTGGAAGTCCTCGACGGGTTGTTCGCTGACGGCATCTGGGAACATGAGCTAGATCTTGAAGTGGGCTTCGCTAACGACATTTGGACAAACGAACAATATCTTGAAATGGCCTTCTCGAGCTAGGCTACAGATCAGGCTAAGCTGGAGCTTTTCGTGGCTCTGGCTGCCGTGTTTTCCACTCACTAGGACAAGCCGTATCGAGTGATGGAGCGTCCCAAAATCCCGTATTGCCTGAGCGCTTTGCTGACCTTGCAGTGGATCATGTGCTGGCAGGGACTGAATGTGATTCGACTATGCTCTGAAGCCAGGAATTGCGCATGACTTTGATATTACCGGGACGTATGGTATGGAGTTTTCGAGTTTGTGGGTGTAGATAGCTCAAATGAAGTGAGACCATCGTTGTCAATCGATAAAATTTGAGTGGCAATAGCATCTTGTGACGGTGTAGCGAACTGAGAACAGTACTAGCAAGGGGCGTCATCAGCACTCGCGTGGTCTCTGAGCCCGCGAACACAAATGCCGCATGTGCTTGGCTGGCCTTGTCATGCCAAAAGAGAAGGTTTTAATGCTACCTCTTCCAGGCCTCAATCCATTAGTACATCTGCGACGTACGTGCATGTGTTCAGATCCGATTCTACGACATATATGCTATGCTTGAGGTGGGCTGGATCACGCGCATGTGATCGGCCGACCCGGTGCGTCAAATTGCGGCTCTGTTTGTTGGCCTCGACTAAAGTCAGAATTGTTTTGATAAAGCAACACCTGTGGTGATCTATGACCATCACCTGAGCATCTTGATGATTTGTTATCACTTATCGATGAATGAGAGAAAATCTATTTGTTACATACAGTTCCTAGTGTACAGAGGTTGCGGTATCTACTGTACGCATTCGCATGGGGTGGTCACCAAAGGAATCCTTGACTGATGACGATGGTGAACCAGAAAGGAAACACGAAAGTAAACTAGGTCAGAAGTGGTTAGTGATGGCCACGCGGTCTATTTTGGGAGGCACAAGATCCTGGTAAGCAACTGGTCAAGGACCTCGCTCCCGAGTGACGGAAGATCAGGAGCCTCTAGCAAAGAACGCACGATTGTTCAGACCGAATGCCGGAATAGCTGTGCCGAGAGATGCGCAATATCTCAAAATTCCTTAGATACCGCCTTTTGTCAGCCATTCAACCGTAGCTGCTTGATCACTGTCATCTACCCAGCTCTGCTGATCGATCGAGCGACGCTGTCTCGTGTGATGCGCTGGTATTCCATGTGGACCACGTTGTCGATGGAGCCTTGGGCAACCCGTGCCACGATGCCAGTCGCGCCTGAAGAGGCCGCTTGCATTGTACAATGCTGATTTGCTAAATGCAAGGTTCTGCCAAGGACCAAAAGCCTGGGACACGGTCCAGTATCCAGGAATAACCCGAAGCTTGTCGAGTACAAGCATTGTCTGAGCACAGAGTGAACATGCACAGCCGATGACTACTCACACACTTTATGCAGGCGTGGTGGGGCTGGCGCATTCAGACGCTCACAATACTTTGTGGAGAACGGTTAGGGGATGAGCCATTACTGATGAAATACGAGTGCAGTCTCCGCAATATGCGCTTTCTTCTCCTATACGAGTAGCAGTAGACAGGGGTTACACAGCGATCGGTGACGAGACCACAGACACCAAAACGGCTCAGCACTGCGTGGACTTGTAATGCTGGAGGGGTTTTCCAAAAATGTCCAAACAGTTGAGGTTGAAAGGCAAGGCTGCACAAGCGAAGTGTGGCTGCTGATGCTGGCAGGCGACAAATCGGATGCCGCTGATGGTAGTGTAACGTTCATGTCACCCATCGTTACATCGCCCTAAGCGTGATGGCGCATTGCTTGTTTTCCGCGTAGACTTCCTGAAGAAGTCAAAGTGTAATGCAGGTCAGCATCGGTGGCGTTTGACTGATCAAGAGCCAATAATTGGTACGAGGAGGCTGGTGACTCTAACGTGCAGCACACCGTGGCTCCCTACTATCATGGACCACATGGAGTGTGAACGCAACGCAGAAAGAATGCACGAGAAGCGGAACACTCGGAGACGGCGCTGCCGACCAAAATTGGAGCAGAAGCGGCGGATCGTCAAGATCGTTCGTTAGACAGCAGTTAGCCACCGCCGCCAGTCGGAGCCGCGCGGCGAGCAGAACCACAGCGGTGATGGCCCCGAGATTATGAGCTGCTGTTGAGGAATTCAAAGTGAAGAGCTTTCGTGAGCTCTGGCGGTCGGCAGAACGGGGTGCCAGTCACCGCTCAAGCCGACGAGTGGACGACATGCTAACGCTAAGGCTATATTGGGTAAGGCGCTCGCCATAATTAGACGCACCAAACTGCGGTAGGGCTGCATGGTCGCTCCACCGACACTATTGACCTACCGTGCTCATCGTGTTCCCAGAATGGGACCTCGTGTTGTGCCCGTGGCGAGATGTCACTTCGTAAGTGACAAAGCGTTGCCCAATCGACGTCAGTCATCCAGAAAGCGCAAGAGAGCTCAGGAGCTCTTCAGTATATAGCTTTCCTATCGTCCCGTCCAACAAAATCTCATCACACAACCAAAAACAGTTTCATAACTGCCACCTTCGCTTTTCTGAGCCTTCTTCAGACAGACATTCGCTTCAGTCTATCGCCAGATCCTAATAAATAATCATCCACCCGATCATCGAAAAAGTCAAGCAAGTCTATCAACATGCGTTACTCTTTCGTTGCCGCGGCCATTATCGGTGCCGTTGCTGCCACTCCCGTCGCTGAGTATGGCTATCCGGTAAACCAACCTTCTAGTACCGCCCCATCGTACCCCGGGTACCCCGAGGAGACTCCCAGCTCTTCCAAGCCGGTCGTTCCCGCTACCAGCTCTGCCCCGTCTTACCCAGCAAGTTACCCAGCCAGCTCTTCGGTTCCTTCATACGGCGCCAGCTCCTCCGTGCCTTCATATGGTGCCAGCTCCTCCGTACCTTCATATGGCGCCAGCTCTTCGGTTCCTTCGTACGGTGCCAGCTCTTCTGCGCCTGGTTACCCGGCATCTACGCCTTCTTCGTCGCAGGGCTACCCGCACTCCTACCCTGTGCCAAGCTCGTCATCTGTTGCCTACCCAACAGCTTCGAGCAGCTCCAAGGGCCATGAGTACAGTTCATCGGTTCCCAGCTACCCTACTTCCACAAAGGAGTTGACCACTTACACAACCACAACTGTATGCCCCGTGACCCAGACTCACGGCACTCAGGTCGTTACGACTCTGACCACCAGCACTGTCACAATCACTTCATGCAAGGGTGGCTGCCCTGGATACAGCACTACTGCTGTCCCCCCCAAGCCTACGAGCAGCAAGCCCGAGGACAGGACCACCGTTGTCACCACTTACGATTGGATTCCCTGCTCGACTGAAGTTGGCCACAGCGGTTCTAGCACCATCTACTCGACTTACCTGACAGCAAGCTACCACACATACACATCCACAATCTATGCTCAGCCGCCAAAGCCCACGGGCGAAGCGCCAAAGCCTTCCAAGGAGAGCGTGCCTTCCTACAGCGTCGACGTTCCTCAGTACACTCCGGCACCTCTGTCTTCAAAGCCCGCTGGACCTTCTTACAGCGTCGACGTTCCTCAATACACTCCGGCACCTCTGCCTTCGGCGCCTGCTGGACCCAAGGACACTTGCCCTCCTCCCGTCACTGTCACTGAGACCGTCACCGCAAATGTTCCTGGATACACACCTGTCGCTCCCCCCGCCAATGAGTACACCACAAAGGTCATCACAGTAACTGAGGACCACACACCCCAGACCTACACTGTCACAATTCCCCAGGGTCCCAAGACGACTCCTTCAGGCCCGAAAACAACTTCGATTCCCGGCGGTTGCAACCCTGCCCACCCAGGTTCTTGCCCAAGTCCCTCCAGCTCAAAGCCTTACCCCACCAGCAAGCCCAGCCAGGGTTCGTCCATCGCTTACTCTTCGTCGGTCCCCGCACCTTACCCCACGAGCGCTGCCCCTTCTAGCAGCAGCTCTGCCGGCTACGGAACTTCCAGCGTCCCTTCTTCCTCGTCCGCTCCTAGCTACGAGCCCCACCCTATCCCCAGCTCTTCTGCTAAGCCTTCTTCCTCGTCCGCTCCCGGCTACGAACCCTACCCCGTTCCCTCCTCCACCAAGGCCACTCCTGTCCCCACTGGTGGCTACGGCAGCGGCTACGGTTACTAAGTGGCCTAGCAGCTGAATTGTCAACATTCCGCGTCTTTGAAATATTGGGTTCGGGTTGAAATTGAATGGGATGGTGAAATGCCTCCTCGTACAAAGGCTGGCATCGTGTCTATTACTGCCTTTGCATAGCCGTGGCGCATTTCGGGATTTAATTTTTAAATTTCTTACTTTCCTTCTTAGATACATTTTCAGCTAGAATGATAACGCTTGGTGCACACATGGTACCGATCACGAATAAAGATTCATTTTCACAACACTGAGTTTTACACCCCCATGCTTTGTGAGAATATTTGATGTCGACTCAGAGTGGAGAGCAAAAAATGGTTGGCGACAGAGAGTCGGAATCGACCACTTTCATCCAGCACGTCATACACAGCCTCAATCCGCCTCATCCTGCTGACGACTCCTCTGTCATCAGCATTAGCACCTCTTTGTGATAAGCGCGGCGCTTTACGTCAAACCTCGTATTCATTCGCAAGAGCGAACGCCAACGAGTGATGACAAGTTTTTGCGACCCACCTCGTATCAGCACGATTCTATTGAGTGGAATGCAATACGAACCATGATACGGCCTGATGATCACTTGCACAAAACATAACCTATGCTAAGCTTTCAAAGCCGAGAGTAGTCGTGTGGCTTCGTCGGTGCAGACCTGGTTGGTTTGGAAGTGGTTGGAGGGAAGGCGCTGCGGTTTGGCGAGAAGGTGGTGGTGGCACGCCGTGAGTGGCTGGATGAGAGCTCCAGCATGATTATACACTTCTGCTCATTCTTCTGGACGTAAAACGCCATCAGTGTAAATTGCTCGAATCATTTTGCGGCCTTTCAATTGTGCATCTCTCTAGCGACTCTAATTATATTCCTCTCGAGTGGGCTGGTGAGCGCCCTCAGCTGATAATCGAGATCAGTCGGTTCTGAAGTACTCGTCTGTTGTAGTCACTACTCGAGCGTTTGAGTCCGCCGAGACTGAGCTTTCAGGTGCCGCAAAATATGGGTAATATCTCTATCTTTTCGAGAAGTCAACCTACTCCACTCTTCTTACTCCAACAACGCGATTCAGTCGACTCTCAAGATCGTACATGGTCTCTTGATTGTCTTCAAGGTCCCTTCCAATATTGCCAACGATACTCAAGACCTCACCAACCTCATGTGCCGTTCTGCGGATCTCCACTCGATTTAGCACCTCACTTAGTCCTTACCCACAGCCAACGCTCTTTGAATTCACAATTTCTGTACACGTGACCCAAACTATTCGTTGCATGCAGGTTCGACGTATCGTCTTCTGAATAGTGCGGACTTTTCTCTGCACCAACAGGTCGAGTATTAGCCGACCACATGCTTGACCAGCCACTCCACTTGTCCGACGAGCGTGTGCACTTTGGATGCCCGTCCATCATAAGATATGGCTTCTGTGCACGTGTTGGAAGTCTTGTGTGCTTAGGAATCTGCTTTGCGGACAAGCTCGTTGAGAATGGGTTTTGCCAATTGCAGCCGTTCAGCAGACAACATCGGAGATCTAAGTCTTTGTTGTTCACATGCCGGCGATGTTGCAGACGATCTTTCTCCGTCTTGATGTGAGCGAGCAAGCAACGTGGTGAAATTTTGCAATCGCATGTGGTCTGTTTTTGACAGGTGTTGCGACTAAGGTTGACCTCAAGACCTGATGTGTTCGGGTTCGCGACAGTTGGAATTGTAGCATAGATGCGATACCGTGAGACTGCGGTAAACCATTCGCTCCTATTCTTCCTATGTGGATACCGTTTCACTCCCTACAGCTACAACCCAATTTATTCCGATGTTTGGTAAACTATTCAGGCAATCGCCATAATCGCACACACTCAGGAACAGACAGTTGTGATGGGTCCAGACATTGTCATCCCGAGCTTGCCTTTGTCTTGGCCACCCCCATACGTGAAAACGCATGGCTTGCTCAGCAATTGGCTCCTGCTCTGCTCGAATGTATGGCCTTTTGACAGAAATCCCCATGGTTGTAGCTAGAGATCATACGGCCGCAGCCATGCAAATGCTGCAAGCTGGCATGACTTATGGAAGTCAGGGTTTTCCCATGCTTGGCTAAGATATTCCTGTCACTCTGCGGTTGTTGGAGCTCTGCTATTACATTTTCTCCTCTTGTTCGGCACGGACTTGGGGAGTCGCAGTTGATCTGAGGCGCTGGGCAGGTCAGAATCTAAATCCGAGTCGATAACGACCACGGTCTTCTTCCTCTTCTCCGTTTGCTGGACAGTGTTCTGAGCGGCGGTTGCCGGGGCATTCTGAGCATCGCTCGTGCGGGTGCTCATGCGGGCAGTCGTTGGGGCGTTCGCGAGGGCGTTTGTGTTGATAGAGAGTGAAGAAGTTGGCCATTCTCGCGAAAAAACTCCGGCAATTGCTTCGATGCGAATGAAGAGGCCTGGTGTTGCTTGTATAATCATGTCCTCAGCGACCTTCCTCACACTTGGATGCTTGCTGCCGAGAAGCTCGACGATCTCCAGCACTTGGGCCTGGAGCATGGAATCGATTGCGAAGATATTGCATCGGTCCACAGCCAAATCCTCACTTGCAGTCACCATTGTTCTAGTAGTGTTAGCACGAGTGGGAGAGACACAAATGCTACTTACAGGCTCGAGAAAGCTGTCTGCGAGTGATTAACGAGCGATAGTAGCAATGAGAAGGCGCAATGGCGAGTGAGCCGAGCAGCAACCAGTGATGGCGAGGACAGTGACCAGTGATGGCGAGGGGAACAGCAAGCGTGCGCGTGTCGTTTGCGCTGAGTAATTGCAGTGGAGTTGACGAAGTTGAGAGGGATGCTGAGAGGATAGACGCTTTTGTAGGCACTGTGTGAGGTGCAGGAGTGCTAGTCGTAGCTTCCAATCGAGCTGTGATGTGCGATGGCTTCGACCAAAGATTAGGGGAGGAAGCAACAAGTGAAGGCACGTCGCGTCAGCTGAGGGCAACTTATGCAGGTCTCAAATGATATGAAATGAGCCAAGTAAAAGAAGCCATAGGACGCCTGCGTGAGGTAAAGGAAGGCGAGAGACATGGACGTCACATACAGGCTCAATAGCAAGAGGAACAGCAGTGGGCGGTGGTACAGTTCACAGGTTTATCAGTTGTTCGTTTTCCTAGGGTGCATAGTAGATATTGCAGTTTACAAATTGAGAGCTGTTCGTATCTGAATCTTATTCTCAAGTTTACTAGACATACCTACTGACTCAAGTATATGTACATCTTATTGTTGGGCGGAAGTCTTCTCAGAATCAATACCATCTGCTACACCTGCTAAAAGCTTGCTTCACAAGTTAGGATCTGTAAGGTCATTGTGAGTAGGCATGCAACAAGACACGAGGGAGATTAGAGTCCTGCCGGAGTAATGTAGGATGCTAGCGGAATGAGAGACCACTGCTAACTTCCTTGGAGTTTCGACCCTAAGGATTCAGAAGAGTTGTATAGACTGATCCTTATGTGATCCGGCTCTGCCCGGAGAGTAATTCAGGGGATGACCGAGCCCAGGCGACGGCCTTTGAAACGAGATGAGGGGCAGCTGACAAGCTCGTGAGTGGCAGTGACTTTGTCGAGTTCTTTTTCGCCTCAGCGCGGTGTTGCGCAACACAAGGGAGATTTGGAGCGTGATTGGCTGCACTGCGGACACGCTAAAATCGCGTTCTTTCCTGACGTCCACCCACAACGCTGCATCACTCTTGCCCCAGACACGGTGTTCCGGCAACTGTAATGAGCCATGGCGAGGAACATAAGCATGCTAGCAATGTGTGGTCCGCCTAGACGAAGCCTGGTCGGTGGTTCCGGGGCGGCGTCGAAGTCTAAGAATGTTCTTTTGGCGCTCTTCGTCACCTCTCCTTGTTGCTATCTGCGAGGCCATCGTGCCTTCCCTTTCTGACTCAACGTGCTTCCTTTGACCAATTCGCTAGGCGTTATCAGCTCTTCATTACTTGCTCTCTCGGCTTTCACGTCCTGTCCGCTCTTTGCCACAGCTCTTGCACCGCAGTTCCCGTCCTGTCTCAATTGCCTGCACCTAATCTGCAGTACCTATCGCACCTGGCATAGAACCCAAGCCACGGAACCGACCACGAAGCTGCATCCCTGTCACGTCTAGACAGATGGCGCCATGTCCGAGCTAGTACTGTTCATCAAGGACCCTGTCGGAAATCCGAGTGAAAGAGACAGACAATAGCCGTGGAAGCCACTTGTTGGGAAAGGAGAAGGAAACAAGCGCGAAAGAAGCACTGCAGAGTGCCATCGAGCCTGGTAGCGTGGGACTTTGGGCAATGAATGCGGCAATATGGCAGCCTACGATCTTTACCCACATTCACCTACATCCTCTGATATGGCTTCACCGCGAAATCGGGTACCGGCGCCGATCACGCCGGTACACTCCCCACACCACTCCGTCCACTCTTCGACCTCACTGCGAACCCCTCTCCATACGCTGTCAATTCACGAATACCGCAAGCAACAGAGCGCGCCCTTGTCAAGCGTGACAACGCCTTCGGGGAAGACCCTTCGAAGGAAGGCTTCTGCGTTTGCACTGAACCAAATCGAGCGCGTCTCGTCCGCGAAACCTTCGCAGCGTCGTGACTTGCACTCAGCAACGCCATCTTTACGCACGTCCTACTCAGCACATCAATTAGCTTCCCAGAGCTCTTCTTTTGGCGTCCAAATTGAGTCCGATCAGCTCTATCGGTCTCAGTCAGCAGAGCCGCGAGCACAAGCTGGCAGCATATCCAGCGTCGCGACCGTAGATTCGCACCGAAAGGTAGGCAGCTTCGGCACCAGAAAAAGGCTTCCCCGCCCGCTTGCTGCTACAAGCTCTGGCCTCTCCAAATCCCCTTCATATGCACCTGTGAGACCAACACGTCAAATCCGCTCTACGCTTCCTGCGCCGCTCAGCTTTCTTACTGAGCAACCTAATCTGAGCGACACAATCAGCACGTCGACACCTTCGCTTTCGCGTTTCCCACAGCCACCGCACTTCGAGACGCTTCGAGAGGCCGAACGAGAAAAAGCGATTAGTTTCGCAACTGCTGCGCCTGTCACTCCGCCCGCGACACCTGCGACTATCCATTATCGCGGCGCTTCTTTTGACTTGGTAAATCCACACGCGTCGTTGCCATATCACAATATTGTGACGCCTTCAAGAGAATTCGATTCGAGCGAGCTTCTAACATTCCAATCATCGCAAGATTCTCAAACAAGCCTTTACGAGGTCAGTCATCTACTCTTCAATGACACATGTTTTGCACTGACCCGTCTGTAGATGACATATAGGCGACCTTTGTACGGCGACCTGAACGCTGCACATGCTGGCATTATGCGACGTACCGATGACGTGTACCCTTCGTCGATGCTCGATCTGCCCTTGCCACCAACACCAGCAGCAATCAGTCCTGGTTCTTCTGCATACACATCTCCCATGTGCAGCCCCGAGTCCCACTTAGCGCCATCTCCGGTAGCGGTCAGGAAAGCAGCAGATGACTCGCGTTTCTCCATCAAACAGTTTGCCCGCACGCTTACGAAGAGACTCACAAAGCCCTCAGAGTATGATGAAGGCGAGGAGCTACAGCAGTTCCGCAGGAGCAACAACAGCGAGCTGTCAATCAGCACAGACGTGGAGCCTCTTCGCCCTCCCGAACAGACGTACATTCGCTCAGAAAGGCCATCGTACTTTCCTATCAGTCCGGTGTCACCCACTTCACCGACCAGCCCTGCCTCCTTGCACGACTTGGGATCGGTCTCAGGCGAGGAAGACGAGGTCGAGCATACTCAGAAGGACTCTGGCCAAATCTACAACTCGAACGGTTTGAGTTCAATGGTACCGGATGAATTGTCGACTCAAGTCGGGCGTGCAGAGGGTCCTCGTGGTTCCGTGTCTGCATCAGCCTCTGGAGCTCGGGCTTACTACGACGATCTAGCGTCCATCTATGCGAGCTCTTCGATCTACACCACAGACGACTACCGGAGATCAGCTTATCAGCAGAGTCTTGCTGGAAATCGCCAAAGCAACGCCTTTCTGCGATACAGCGGTATGAGTGCTGCCGAAATGGCGAACGAGTACAGTAACGATGATCTGGGAAACATCACCCGTCGATTCTCGCGTCCGGTCACACAAGAGCGCGCTCACCGCTCGGTAGTACATGACTCCGGCAAAACTGATACCATTAGTAAACTGATCGACCAATACGATACTGAGAACAGGACGACCAGCATGGCCTCACAACCCGTGAAGAGTACCAGCACTACAAGCCTCATTGAGCCTTACACAAGCGATCTTATGGAGCAACCCGCCCTAGCTGCTTCACAGCGTGCTGTCCCTGTTTCCGGTCTTAGTCAGTTCCAATTCCATTTGGAGTCCACAGACCAACATCGAGATGCCGCTCTTCTAAGCGAGCATCCGCAACCAACGATTGCTGCAACACGTATCGTGAAGCACCGGGCTGGAGTCCCTCCATCAGCTCCTCCTCCACTTGCTCCAGCTTTTGAGTACGAAGAGATCCCTAGCCCGCACCCTCCACTCAACTCCACCGAGATATTTTCGAACGGATCTCACGCGTCTTATGGAGACACCCGTAACCTTTTGCAGCTTACTCAGTCCGAGGCCGATGGATCAAGAATGTTTGCGCATGGAATTCAACCCTCTTCTTCGTATTCGCAGCCCGATGGCAAGGCACTCGAGATATCGTCGTCATACTCACAACCTGAAGATCTCGCGAGCCCCGGGACGCCACAAGAAGCGCTTGATCAAGCCGAGCTCATCTTCAACGAGGCTGCCACTCGAAATAGACCCAGCTGCGACATACCGGCCATATGGGGAAGGCAGAGTCCTGTGAACCTGCCACGCAACAAGAGGCTTACAGATTGTTCGATACGAACTGTTGACAACGAGAAGGCCGAGTGGGAGACTATCGATGATGACAGTCAGCAGGGTCGAATGTCTTTAGACACTCTTGACAGCATTGCCGACTACAGCAGTAGCGATAGTACACGCAACAGCTTGGGCTTTACGGCAGCGTCGCTCTCTTCTTGGACCAAGCGAAACCATACGCGCGGCCCATCGTTCTACGGCCATCCTAGCCCGATGAAAGCGCATGATCATCCATTCAGTTCTTCGCCACCCCGTTTCGCAGCTCGTCCTAGTCCGCATAGCGCTCCAGGCATCTCTGCTTTCGGAACAGCATCTAGCCCCCCAACATCGTCGACAACGCCTGTGTTCCGCTTCTCCAGCGAGCCCAGGCATGCAGATGAAGAATCATATGCTCGTGCTCCATGGGTAGATCAGTACGCTCTGAGCGATAAAGAGACGCAAGAGCTACTAGCGTCCGGACCCAACGATGATATACTGTTCGAGGACGACACCAATAATCCTTCGAAGCGCTTGAGCTACAAGTTCAAGAACCACGAGAAGCCGTCCCACAGTAGCTTTCCACGCAAAATTGCCACCGACGCTGGTCTGGGGCGCGAGAACACATTTGACAAATTCACCATCGTTGGTCCGAAAGGCAACCTGACAGGCACCCCTCGAGGCACCGGCATGCATGATGCGGGCAGTAGTATTGCAGATACTAGCAGCCCAGGTGCGAAGTTGAGCTCGAGTCCCCGTAGTCAATATTCCGGTTACGATGGTTTCTACGCCTCGCCCTTTCCTGCTACCGGTAGCGTGACTCGAATTCAACAGTCTCGCCCCGCTCCTGAGGTTCACGAGCGGACGCCGTCCGAGATCACTTTGTTTCCTAGCGCATACGCTATGGAGCCCGTGGAAAGCTCCTCTCCACTTGCTAGGCCAGATGGTAGACGGGGTCTCAGGTGCTCAACAACATTCAAGCCCGCTCGCAGGACGAGTCGCTCTGCTGTGCCAGGCCAGACCAAGTTGAGGCAAATGGTGCTCGCACCCGATGCGCGATCAACAGCCTCAAGCCGAGACACCCGTTTCTCCCGCTTCATGGGCGCAGGAGGCAGCGAGCGTCCCTCGACCAGCGACACCACCACTCCTTTGTACGCAACTCGTCCCAGCCTCGATTCTTTCCCCACGATGCGCAGCGGACACACCGGCATCGCGCACCAGCACTCACCGCGCCTGTTGTGTGTCGAGCGTAAGGTTAGCGAAGAAGACGAAGCACGCCGCCGGAAGCTCTCGTGGCTCATTTTTGCTTTCTTCTGCATGCTGCCGCCTTGCATGTTCCTGTATAGAATGTGGGGAGATACCATCATCGTGTCGATTACGAAGGGCGACCTTGGTCACTGCACGGCAAAGTCGAAGCGGGCGGCGCTCATTGCTGGGGTTATCGTTAACATTGGACTGATCACGGCGATCCTGGTACCGATTCTGGTTGCGCAGGCCCTACAGGCCATTTGAAGGCGCTGTTCTGCCTGACGGCTCACTCTCTTGGACTATTCTCTACTTCTATCTCCTTTGTTTGGCATTGCATGATAGGGCGCATTACGCTCGCGGTAATATGGAGGATGCACGTTTGGTTCTGATTGCATATGGAGAGGAGTTTGATTTCACCATGGCCAAGTCCACACATACCCCAAGGATTCATTTGGGTCTACATCCTTCCATGAAGGCATGTTCGTAGCTTGATTGACAGATCTTCGGACTGTTCGTTAGTCAGGCAATACGAACTTTAATTCAACACTGTCGTGCTATTGTGCCAGATGATATGGTGGTGTATATTATCCTCTTTCGAAATGAGGATGATGTCCACTGGCAGATCAGGGCATCTATGGGAATTGAGTGTCTATCGTACATTGCACCTTGCTTGCTACGACACTCTACTTTGTCTTCGCAATACTAACCACATTCCTCAATGTCCCAAACGGCAACACATCTGCAATCCGCTTCTTACTCGCAAACAGCATCACCAGCCTATCCAGCCCGCAGCCCCAACCCCCGGTAGGCGGCATCCCCCACTCGAGCGCCTCGAGATAACTCTCGTCGATGGGCGCCTGTGTTTCAGCCTGCCCACCAGCGTGGTATTCCTGCTGCGCCAGGAACTTGCGGCGCTGCTCAAACGGCGAGTTCTCCTCCTCGTACGCATTGACGTACTCGCGCCCCGCGATGAAGAGCTCCACGCGCGCAGCGACGCGCTGAGACGTCTGAGCGCACTCGAAGGATTTGCTCAGCGGCGAGAGCGCCTCCGGGTGGTGCGTGATGAAGGTTGGGTTGTGGCAGAGCGGCTCGATGTAGTGTTCTGCGAGGGCGTCGAGAAGGCGGGGGAGCGTGGGGTTGGAGGGGATGGGGAGGTGGAGGTCCGTGAACATGGCCAGGACGTCGGTTGTTGCGGTTGGGGACGTGAGGGAGGGGAGTGTGCGTCCGCTGGCGTGCTCGATGGTGGGGATGAAGGGCAGCTGGGCGAAGGGCGCCGTGAAGTCTATGTCTGAGGGCGCTGCGAGGGTGGGGAAGTAGGTCGCGCGCAGAGCCTCGATGGCCGTGTGTAGCCCCGAGACGAGGTCTTCGGTGCGCGCGATGAGCTGGGGCAAGGTAGCGCCGACTTCGTAGAACTCGCACGTCGAGAACTCGGGGTTGTGCGTGTTATCTACGCCTTCGTTGCGGAAGGAGCGTCCGATCTCAAAAATCTTGTCCTGCCCGCCAACAATCAGCCGCTTGAGGTTCAGCTCCGGCGCGATGCGTAGGCGGATTGGCAGGTCGGACATTTCGTTTGCGACCGTCTCGAAGGGGCGGGCTATGGCGCCACCGGCGTTGACGTCGAACATGGGGGTCTCGACTTCGAGGAAGCCGGTTTGTATGAACGAGGTCCGTATGTAGTCGTAGATCAGCGCGCGGAGGCGCAGGGTGTCGGCGGGCTCGTCGCTCGTGAGCGAGTGGATGTGGGGTCGTCGGGCAAGCGTTTCAGCGTTGTCGACTTTGTGGGGGATGTGATGGAGGCAAGGCGCCAGGATCTCGGGGACCTTGAGGGCGAGGATGGTCAATTGACCCGACGACGTTCTGGTGGGGTGTCCTTCGGCAGCTGCGAGCGTCAGATATTGTGTCACTGAAGGAGACTTTGTATGACTTACAAACCCAGTCACCTATCCTCGCCACCTTCTTGAGGCTCTTGAACTTGTCGTCAGAGTCGTCCTCGTCAAGCTTTTTTCGCTCCACCATGATCTGGAGTCGCTGATTGTCGCGCTCAATGTCGAGGAACATCAGCTTGGAGCCAGCAAGGCGAACAGAGCGGACTCTGCCTGCAATTGTCAGCGCTAAAAGTACTTCAGGTCTCGGTGAAGGAACTTACCAAACACGGAGACATTTTCAGTCTTTGTTTCGGAGATGTTTGCGAACCTGGCATTAAACTCTCGCAATGAGAGGACCTCGGCGCCAGCAGGATAGACCAGCTGCGGATGGTAATCGCTCAAAGGCTTGACATTCTTCAGCTGATCAAGCCGCTTCTGCTTCTCGACATCGTGTGGGCCGGTGAAGGCATCAGCTGCAGTCTGCTGGAAGCGACGCTGCACAGACAGGTATGCCTGGACATGTTGCGGTCGAAGGGCTTGCGTGCCTCGGTAGAGGTAGGGGCGGAGGAAGTGGAGTGAAGGTCTGCTCATTGTGTCTTTGTCAGTCAGCTTCCTACTGCAGCGGTTGAGTGAGAGACAGAGGTGAAGTTTTGCGTATCAGATATGTGCAAAGAGGTGTTGAAATCAATCGTCCGGAGACGTCATTCGCAACGGTTCTATAGTTGTTCATCATACGAAGAGAGGCAGGAGAGAGAAGTCGACGACCACTGGAGAGCTTCACAATCGCGACGCAACGCAATCATTCCAGCACCCCATGGTGTTTTAACTCTCCCCTCGAATAAGAATAAACTCAGATAGACTTACTTGTTCTTGTCACATCGCTCACGACACTCACTGCTTAGCACAGCACGAAGCCAAAGATGAAGCTGAAGATGAAGCTGCAAATCTTCAAAGGACGCACGGCCAATGCAGCGCCCATAGCTCGGTTCGGCTGAACCGCGGGTGGCATCTCAACTCGCCGCACCTCGCCCTCCCTGTTACCGCATACTGTTCGAGCTTGGAAACAGCTCAATGTGCAGGTCCAGAATTTCAGATGGAGGCACGGCCAAAGCACAGCGCGCTAAGCTCAAACCCGGTGAGGCTCAAGCTCCCAGCCAATGACGGCATCTCAAGGTTTCGCTCGACCGCCTGTAGCTTCGAGGCTGTCAACTTAGGCCTCACGCCTGGCAGACGATAGCTAGCTCCAGTTTCTAGACTTCTGATGCAACATCCAAGGTTTCTCACCGCTTCAAAAGACTTCGCTGTCTCTGTGTTCGTAAGCCATCCATTAAGGACTATAGGGGCTGTTGAAGTTTGAGGGCGCGTTACTATTATTAGGATACTTGTGGACATCTGGATATCGCCTGTTCTACTGCTGCTTGTCGCAATAGTCGTTGTGGTCCCGACATTGGATTGAGGGTCTCGCACTTATCGTAGCAAGCTAGAGTTGGATGACTACAAAAAGCAATCACCTTGACGAACTTCAAATACAACTATTATAGAATCACGATGTCCTTAAAAAGAGATCTCAAACATCCAATCCTCAATGGTCCTAGCAACTAGATCAACATGTACACCGCCAGGCCAGTCATGTAGCGGTCGTCGAAACAAAAAGCTGTAACCATGTCAACAACTGAAGCTAAATTCTCTCGCTGTCCCACACAGCAAAGGAGACAATAGGTGGGTACCGGCCGTTCAAGCAGATACAATTTGGTCCCGAGCACCAACCTCGCGTATTCTGTGATATTAGCAGATGTGACAGGTCCAATCCAAAAGGGCAGACCACAAACGTCATCAAAGCTCTCCTCACTGATCGGCGCCTTTTTCAAGGTACTCTTTGCGGCTCGTGCAGGAGTATTGCGCTTTCCAGGCGTTGCAACGGCCTTCGCTTTGACCGCTTCTCTGGCTCCTTGACAGGAGGCTTTCGTGTCAACGTCTTCTTCACTGCACGCCCTTCTACTTCCTTGGAAGCGCCGGTCTTCGTGCTCAGCCTCCTCTTGTTGACCTTATTCACAACAACTTCACACTCCTCACATTCATGGTCGCCACTAACCGCGTCCTTGCTCTTGCCGCCGACTTGCGAGACGCACCTCTACGGCCTTCCGAGGTCTTCCACATGTGGGTGTGCTGCCTCGTTGTGGCGCGGGGACTCTGCTGTACCAAATGTCGTTTTCTTCGAGGATCATGTTGTCGATGACGTCCGCGAGCGCATTGTTCTGAGCGCGCTCTGCTCGAGACCCCAGCAATGCAGGCTTTTATTGCATTTTTGCAGACACAAAACATGCCGTGCAGGACCTAGCAAGGTAGTCATGTGATGGCCAGGAGATTGTGCAGACCCCCACTATTTCGGTACACAACACCATTCGGCAAGACCTGGGATGAGGATTTCAATACTTAACTCTCTGATGATGCACCTCTATTGCAAGACAGCCTTGCGCTGGAAATATACCGAAAAGCCAGGCCGAGAGATAGCCATTCCTTTGGAAATAGCAGTTCCTTCACTATAGCTTGTAGCAGAAGCACTGGTGTGTATCCTCGGAACATGTGCGTAGAATATCCGGTGTTCTCCAAGTATTTTTATGCTGTCTGCTAAGTTTTCGTGCTGTTGTATTGTGTTGTGTGACCTGCTACAGCATAATGCCTCCTTAAATGTGCGGACCAACTCCTGTTTATATGCTACAGGAGTAGAGCCTAGACAATGCCTATGATAACATATTTGATGTGTACAACAACGCTGTAGCCTTGATAGTTGTATGTATAGTCTAGCTTAAGGACCTAGTACTGTAGTGGAGACCTCACGAGGCAGGGAAAGGCCGAAGTACCGCAGAAGAAAGGCAGGGACAATACAGTACTTTAGAAGAAAGAGGATTGAATTGTGTATATAAGGTTACGGCTGCCCCTACTATTCTACATATAGGGGCTCGCTACAATAGGTTACATACATGAGCAACCCCATCAGAGTGCTTGAATACCTTTCATATACAGGCTGCAGTGCATTAATTTCTATATGCCCCAAAAACCTAGTAGTCTGCACCATCTGGAGGGCACCGATATGCCAGAGTCTGACATTTTGTGACGGCTGACAACAGAGCAACCTGTACAAGACCTAAAGATAGCACTACGCGCATTTTGAGAGCGGCCAAAACGACACTAGGATCTGTTCAGAGTAGCTTAAAGGTGTAGCGCTGTTGTGGCGAGCGGACTAGTACGCCTGAAGGAATTTTAGGCACCTTCGATGCCCGTAAGGTCTATGTCAGCGGAAGCGCTCACGTTGCTACACAACATAATCAAGTCAGACACTAGCTTGAATAGCGAGGCGAAGACTTGCATCCAGAAACATGCTCGGATGTCGCTTGCTATGCGAACACTATCGGAGGGCCGCAACCTGTTCCTGATCGAAAACAAAACAACAGCAGAGCGAAGACTTGTAGCTCGGCCAGGGCAATCTTTTCATCAAACAAGAAAGTGGTGAAGTTCAAGGATCTTGTATTGAAGATAGCCGGGCGTAGGACAAATGCAGTGAGCAATAAACTCCGCGTCCGTACTCGCAAGTAATCGATGTAGGAGATCTACCGCCAACAGATGAAGCATTGCAGATAAGCGAATGGGCAAAGTTGGTCAATTTCTAGAAAACTCCCTGGGCAATTCTAGTTGCAAGGTTGCAATAAAATATCGCATTGTTGAGACGTTTCCGAAGATATGATACAAAGTACACGTCCTTGGCTGAGGGCACCGGAGCGGTTTGTGCGAGCCGAGCAAATCGGCGACCCCAGCATGCGAACTGATTAGCCCGGTGATGTTTTCCGCGGTACCCACAGTATATTGTATTAGTATGGCTCACTTAGGACAACCTCGGGTGTAGTAGGCCGTACTGTGATTGTACAAGATGCAGGCAGACTTGCATTAATTAACATACAACTTAGAGCGATTAAGACCATTGTGAGGATATTGTTCCTATATCGGCCGCTTATTTTCCAAACACCCAACCTGCTATCGTCCTGCTCTCGCAACGTCGACAATGCTTCGCGACCCGCAAGAAAAGTATAGTTCCTTCCTGAGGCACGCGTACAAAGTCGTAAATTCTGTAAACCAAGGCTGACGATCTTTAACCTTTCGCAGTGGCTGTGTGAAGGAGTCTACGTCTCAAATTCAACCAACAGGCGAGCATATTATTGTCAAAGAGGAATCATCTCAGCATAACACACTGTTTGAGCCAGCTACAGACAAGAACAATACTTTTCATCAATCTCGGAAAACCGGTTGCCTCAATTGTGAGCCTTCAGAATACCGTGAGGCCAGACGCAGTCCAGAAGTGCGTACCGAGGTCTATTCAGTCGAGTTTCCTGCCCCTCCGAAAATGTGGCAGTGTTGCGGGTGCAAGCAAGAATACTCTAGTTCTGAAAGAGAATGCTCATTCTGCGCAACTGTCTATTGCAATGATTGCAAGCCAGTAGCATTATGAGAGAGTATCTCTCCTCTGTAGTTTAGATTCCTTAATTGTCAGCAGCATACTCCTCAATAACTACAGCCTGAACAGTGATTTTGATCTCAAAGAGTGTTCATCAAATCGAAGAAAATTGCTTGCAGGCGACTCGCATCTTCCGCTAAATATATTCGTACAACACAAGGACGAACATGTGTGCTCGATAGCTTTGGTAGATCGTTATGGCGTGCCTAGGATAGTCCAGAGACAGCCTCGCCCAGACAGGTTGGCGAAGGTTGCACGCGACGGTCCACCGTCTCGACCTACAGTAGCACCAGGAGGAGGTGGGACCCGGCACTTTTTAGGCGGAGAAGAAGTCGTACGCGCTATGTGCAGGAAAAAAATCCGTACCCAATTAGAAAGCACATAGTTAGCGCATTTCGGTAAGAAGGTCTGTGCAGTCCGTCGACCAAACGTGCTGTAACGCAGGCTTGCTTGGACGGGGAACATGTACCGATGATCAGCACTAACGTCTTGGTGTTGGAGACGCCCATGATAGACGAAGTTTCTTAGGGGGATTTGCAGTGCATCGAAAATTTACAACCTTAGGATTCTAGGCGGTATTGCAGCAACTTCTAAGAAGGCAAGGAGGAGTGGTTCTCATCGGTGTAGTTCCTAAAGCTGCAGGCCTGAGAATAACAAATGTCGCTGCTGACGAGTGCGTGGAAAACGCTTGGTGTTCGCTGTTCTTAACGACAAGGCTTGTCGATGACTTTGACTCCTTCTTTGTGTCCGTTGCCACATGTACACATAATTCGATTCACGCATTCTCTCATCAGCCAGCGCGCAACGACTCCTCCCAGCATATCTGGTTTAAGCGGAGTCACTATCGATGCCGCGTTGCAAATACGCTAGCTTTGTCCCATGGGAGGAGCGTATGTTGACCATGGCGAGGTGCAGATCGCCGCTGTGGATAGCCCATTTGCGGCCGCGACCGTTTCTGACAGCGCCGCCAAACAGGGCGGCGCCATTGATAGCACTTCTTTTCCCGATATTCTAGGACACTGCGTGTTGATGATATGCTGACTCATCGTGAAGGCAATACCGACATGACTACCCGGGACATTTTAGAGCCTACCAGAGCGAAAAGCTCCGACAGATATATATGTCAAACAGAGCTGGAACTCGCATAACAGTGGAGTAGCAACGAAATTTTCATTGTGAGAATGTTTCGGGAGTAGCCCTAATCACCGAAGCAGGATCTGGTGACCATTGCTCTACTTTGTATATTCATTGCTTGCACGAAGATATATATATGCAAAAGTGAAAAGACAAATGATAAGAAACGTCAAGCATTGGTCAAAGCGCCGCATACTCTCTAGTCTAGCACGACTTCGAGCACTTCGTCGCCGTTGATAGCAGCTACACCTTTGGGCAGTCACTGATATTGGATGGGTATGTTACAATCAAACTTTGACATTAGAGCATATGGATTGCTTATTAACAACAGCGAGTACCTCGCTCAGTGATGTAACATCAAGGCCTTTTATTACATTGGATGCCATATCAGAACACTGTCAGGTCGTTCTGCCGCAGTATATACCTATGTGGATGTCTTACACCATGAGAGGACTGTGATGCGAAATTACGCAGTGTTTTCCTCTAGATATTAGCGCGCTTTATCTTGAAGCTCTTTTTAATAACCTGGGTTTTAGCACCACACGACACGAGTTACGTGCCGTAAAGTTGAAATCCTTAGAGGGTTATAGTCGATACAAGTGAGTGCAGGATACTCGCCCACATGGACGAGAGATTGACCCTGGAGATAGGCATGGTGAAAATTGGACAAATGAAAGAATCCAATTATCTATGGTAGATCGACTCTACTATCTCTGGCGGACTGAGGATACGACTTATTATACAGTTCCTGGGCTCCGTAGGGGACCACCTTCGGAATGAGTCCCCACTCCCATATCGATGATTACTAACATAACTACAAAGCGCTCGCAGTACCACTGTCTGTTAGCGAGTGGGGTTTAAGGCGGTGGACGCATGCGCGCACTAGCCGAATGTTCGCGCGGACAAGATCAAGGTAAGCTGGCGCAAAAGACGCTCTGTCACTCGACGTTGCACTGATGCCATCACCAGACGAGGTCGATTTAGGGAAAGCAGGTCCGGATGAGACAAGAGCGGCCTCGAGAGAGCTCAAGACGGTACAAAGACTGGTCAGGCGTAATGACATCAGTTCGTTGCTGAGCGCATCGGCCTCATCGGCAGCGACGTCATAGCTGCCGAGAGAAAATTTCCATGGCTGGGTCGCAAATTCGGTTCCTTGTTGAGTCGTACTTTGGTATTCTGTGCTCTTGCTGGCATTGAGTGAAGCTGTGGTCGTAGTTGTGTTCCTTGTTAGAGGAGTAGCTAGTGTAGTCGCACTTGTCGAGCTTGCAGCGGCTTCCTCGTAGTTCAGATTCCAAACTCGGCACAGCCAGTCAACCAGGTGGGTGCATAAAATGGTGACTGCGGTGAGCGACAGTCTTTGTTGGCGGCACATTTCGCAGTTCAGAACGGCAAGGCTAGGCCTCTCCGCCGCGTACGTGACTTGAAGTACGACTTCAAGTGGCATTCGTGATGATGTCGTGAGCTCTTCGACGCGTGCGAGTGTTTGAAGTGCCAGTAAGGCACAATCGCAGTTGCTGTGTTGCATCTTCTCTTGGATCTTCGACTATCGCGGTATAACTAATGGGTAGGATGACGGTGTTAGTTCAAGAGAATGTGAATGCGGCAGTCAGCGACAGAAGCCATGATGCAGAGGTGCGTGTCTTGTTATCGATGAAGATAAGTGCACCATGTGGATGATGTGTCGAAGGCCGCTGCAGTGCGTAGACGTTCTCACCATCGATCAAGCATTGTCTTTTACTTCAAGCTGCCACATAAATGGCACTAGTAAGGGGGCCTTGCGAGTGGGCTCGGCGTATTTTAATTCGTGTTTCCAAAAGGTTGCCTGCTGTCGGTTGAAATGGGATCATTGCTATTGGCTGCTATCATCCGATTCATTAACAGGCTTACCTGTGCCTTGAAAACTAACAACGCCATTCCGATAACCATGAATAGTACTGGGTTTGCTATGCTACTATCTGCAACGTGAACTCGCCTCACTCGCTGTGTGCTTTGCGACGCTGCTGACCCAGCAGCACTCTCCTTAGTATATCGTTTAGGATAGCACATTTCAAAAGTCCTGTAATGCATCCAGACCCTATTGTGAGAGAGGCTGGCGCTTTTGGCGGCACAGTATCAGTAGTTCCCCCCTGGCGGGACTTAAAGGCACTTTCCTTCGCTACTAATAAGCTTCTGCTATCTTGACATGTCTGGAACTGTGCACATTGCGTTTGTGCAGAGCATAAACATTACTCTAATATCTAGTATAAGTAGTATAGCTAGGCCTTATATACTACAGGCATTAGCTAGATACTCTAATATAGCTCTACTAATATACTAAACCTCTTCTATTCTAATATTGTTCTACAAAAGTATAATATATTTCAAGGATTTTACTTTTAATTATATAAAGGTCTATTTAGTTATAATATCTTATAGAATATTAAGATAAATATATATATATACTTTACTTTTCTATTATTATAGACCTACTTTATATAACCTAGAGAAGTTTACTTAATATATATAACTAGAGTATTCTACGTACTTTGCAAGTTTACTTTAGATTGTAGTAAGAAATACTAATCTTAATTTATAATTAATCTTTTACTAAAGATAGTAAATTAGAGATATCAAGATAAGCTATAAAGTCTATTGAATATATTATAAGTACTATAGATTATTAATTAGTTTCTCTATCGATATAGATATAGATATTAATAGAATAAAAGAATTAGTAATAATAGTAATATGTTCTTAAGTATAGAGTTTCTATCTTTACTTTATAGTAAACTTATAAACTTTATTAATCTTAAGAAGTAACTAGATTGTTTAATAAATTATCTATTAACTAACAATTCTACTAGGTAGATTAAAAAATTAGATTATAATCTGTCTATAGGCCTAAACTATAACCCTTACTATGTAATATCTTAGTTTTATCTGTTATAAACTTGAATGCCATGCTATCACCTGAAGGGTCTAACGCGCTGTTCCTTCAGGATTTACTTGTAACAGAGCCAATATGAAAAGACATATTTTTGCGGAACTCGTTCGCTAGTTCGGGACTTCCAAAGGACATCGGGCCTATTCCTATTCCGCAGGTTATCTGCACGGTGACTTGCGAGACAAAATGGCGAGAGCTGTGAAATTCATTCTGCAATTGCTTGTGACAGTCTGACTAACAACCCAAGATGGCAGGTGCAGGTTGCACCAAACCATCGATGTGTGGGCAACAATTCGGCGGGAATTTACAGACTGGGGGAACCGTAGCACGCAGTACTACATCTGATTTTCCTCATTTTCTGCTCATGCTCGATATTCGAGGTCATCGCTCTTGTCCACATTCATAAACACATATCTTCCGCTTGAATCCTTACCCCCTTCTGCCGCGCGCAATTTGTTTATCCTTTTGAAGCTATGATATTTCCCCTGATCCGTTGATATACCCCCAATTTCGCAATCTTTCCCTTGCTGAAACCGTTGCCAATGATGAGTCAACTTCGCTGAGATACACGCTTGTTACATTACTAACAGATTCCGGTCAGGCCACTGCGCCAGAACATATACCTGGATGGTCCCTATAGGCCCATCGACCCTCCATCCCATGTCAGATGATATGACCAAGGACCCAGGCGTTTGGGCGCGCCAAATCTTGGCTAACCCTAAGCTGATTCATGGTAAGTATGCTGCCGGCTATAATGAGGTGATTATGCTTGAAGATCCTTTGTCACAGTGGGCAGCCGTTTCAGGAAAGCAAGGCGTGTATATGGAGGTCAAACCCGAGGTCACCGGAAATCTCTATGGCTTGGCTGGACACGAAGCGGTAACCGAAGTGTTGCTTGGAGAGGCAGGACCTGATTAGTGTCGGAACGTCAAGAACCAGGCTCTTTTGATCACGGAAGAGCAGCTGGGTCTCTCGACCGTTGAGGTTTCAAATTTCAAACGAAGTCTTGAATCGATACGAAAATTCCTAGGCTGAACCCACATAACTCAGCCACCTTGTTTTTTTCGCCACACACGATGTAGCAATACAGTGGTCTAGCAGCCGCAGAGCGAACTACGCCATCGGACGCGCCCATTTTCCATTCACCGGTAATGAGACGGGTATTACCTTTTTGAGGCTCATCTCCTCACATCGAGTTCATCACGGCTTATGTAGATCTGCTGGATCAGACAAATATATGACTCGTATATAAGTGACGCATTCCTCTCGCCGAACGCTAGCAGGCAGCGGGTATGTGTGGGGGTGTAGATAACAAATCATGCGCTGTTCGCGTGCTCCTGCTACGCTCGAAGAATTATGCTTTAAGCGCTTTAAGGGTTCAAGCAGACCCACCACTCTACGCCGATTCGCTCATCTAAGGCTCCACATAAATCCGGCGCCTGCTAGCGAAAGGCAAATTTTTACGACGAACCCGAATTGAGGGTTAGAACTGGCGGTGCGATCCGGGCCGGTTCTCCACAGTTCCACAGCTTAACAGGGTTGAATATCGTCGCATGCTCGTGCAACGGGGTAGCATGAGGGGACGTCAATTCCAAATTGCCCTACAGAGGTTTCTCAATTAGTCTGTATGGCCAGTAGCTACATTTCACTGATCTCACTGGTTACCTTAGAATTGGAATCAATACTCGTATTCTTGTCTGCTCAGGCACCTCGTTGTATCGACGATCAGACCAGACGTTTGACGATAAGAACGTAGGTGCAACCGAAAAAGGCCCTTTTATGTATGTCTGATGTTATATTAGTCTCCACGCAGACCTGCTCGACTTCCCAATTGGCCTAACAAGCCAACCAAAACTTACATGCGCAAGGTTCAAATGGGAAAGTCAAGGGCTATTCAGCCTTAGGGGTCTCCAGATGTTAGATGGTCTTGCTAGCGCTAGCTGACGTGTTCGTGTTGCTATATCCTCCTAACAACTTAAGCTCTGTAGATGTTGCATCTCGTAAAGCTCGGCCCGAAATTACGCAATGAACTTGACTGTGATTCGGGAAGTTGACTCGTAGATTGAGGATAGGGTAGTAAGGGTCTCCTGGTGCAAGAAGCCTTTGTAATCTACCTTAGAATTGTTGTTGCTTATTAGTAGCCCGCAAAATGGGCAGACCCTTTGTTCTAGTACAGTACAACTGTGCTGCCATAAAGCTAGGTATGTAAGCACTCTAATCAGCTAAAGAGGTATAGTATTTAGATTAGAATACTGAGAGAGGCTAGACTCTATATGAAGTAGTAGTGCCGGGGTAGAGATAGCTTACAGGGCTGATTTTCTTATAAGTTATAATCTACAGTACTCCTCTTCTAAATTAGACTATAAACCTTTTCTAAAGAGGTGGCTAACAGGTGTTGTTATAAACACTATTACAGACTTAAAACTACGGGGTAAGTAGGGACCTGCTTGCCCTTAACTTAGAAAAGGCAGTGTAACACCTTCACCTAATCTCTACAATACGGAAGCCTTCTGACAGCGGACTAACGCAGGGCTTCCCGTGCTGTGTGTCAATATAGGGGGAATTCAATCATCCTGCCGGTCCTTATAGTTATTCAGCCAGGTGCCGGCACCGCAATAAACAAAAATTTCTAACCAATGGACACAAGCACTCAAGGCTGCACTCCGCCGCCGAAACCGACAAGATATCGTCTTGCATGTGACAGATGTCAGCACTCCAAGATTCGATGCGATCAGGAACGACCAAACTGTCGCCGATGTGCGAAAAGGGGCATGGAGTGTATCTACAACCCCGCGCGACGCGCCGGACGACCACGGACTCGCAACACCAACAAATCCTCTACCAAAATCAGGAAATCTGCATCTTCGGGTCTAAACAAGCATTCAATACCGATAACGGAGCAGAGCGACGTTCCTATCTTAGCCTCAGGTTGGATTTCACCCTTCGCTCCTCCCGATATGCTGTCTGCCTCAGAGGACTGCTTCAGCTCAAGCTCCTGCTCCAACGCAGCCACTGTACCCACTACACAGCCGGAATTTTGTATGCTAGACCGTGAAGATGTCGATTTCTCCCACTATCAACAGAGAGAGAACAACTTTCTACAAATCCAAGGGGACTTCACAGATTCACAAGACCATACTCCAAAAGAGACGACGGATCGCTATTATCCAATATCTCCTGAATTTTGTGTTGCTTCAGAACTCCTCGATATGAGCTTCTGTGAAGCGGGGCCAGGCCATCAACGTCAGCAGGGGTCCGAATACAACCACTTCAATTCTACAACCATACATCTCGACGCACAACTGCCTTACTTTGATTTGCTTACCCCGGAAGAGCAACATACAGATCAGAAGCAAGGCGATACTACAATACAAACCACAAACTGTAACGCCGTCGAAAGTTGCGCTTTCACGATTTGTTCACAACAGGATGTACGGTCAGATTGCGAGGAGCTTGCAGACCACACGTATCCCTCCATGAAGCCATGTAGCTGCGTCAGCACCCTCCTCAACCAGTTATCGATACCCTCCTACGCAAATTCTACCACGTTCCTCGCCTCTACCTCAACCGCTCTCGCTACTTCCCGAATGCTTGTCACTTGCTGCTGCACCACAATGGAGTGTCCCAACGCGTGCTCCACCCGTCCTTCAACCGCACTCATCATATCCGAAGCTATTAATCAAGCAATGGCTTTGCTTAAACTGGACGGTCTCTCCCTATGGACACCTACAGTGATGCCTGTTCCAGGTTACAGGATTGTGAAACGTTCGTCACCGTCGTCATCACCCTCGCCATCTAATCCGGGCGGCCATGGGGACAATGATGAGATGCTTTACTCATCAGTAATCGACGAGGAGCACGAGCCGCTGCGATGCGGAACACTACTGATCCGGGGCTCCGACAAGCGGGCCTTGATGCGGATCTTGCTAGCAAAGCGGGTACTGGACATGCAGTTGGTTTTAGAGCGATTGCGGGATACTCTTCTATCAGGATTACTGATCGGTGGGCATACAGCAGTGAAGAAGCCGTTGGTAACACTGTGCGCGGACATAGTAGGAGAGTTTGCAGGAAAGATAGCAAAGAGGGTGGAAACTGCCGGGCTAAAGTTGTGATGACAATTGAAAATATGATTGAGGCTGGTCCATGTCGGTGATTTGCTTTTCGAGTCGTAGTTAGGTGACTGAGTGGATGCATACGGTGGTAACTGGGCTGCTCTCTATACCGCATGGATGAAATAACACAACTGTCCCTATGGCGCCAGCCTATATAGAGGGACTTGAGAGTGCCAATGCATGAATATCGTTGTATTTGGAAATTCTTGTTCCATATTACCTAAGTTCCGATAACACTGGCAGCATAATTTGCCTATTTATTTGAAGAGAAAGACGTGCGAAAGCCCCTCTAAACCCCAACAATCAGTCAGCAACTGTTCCAATGAACCCCTTAGAAGGAGGCGATAACGGACTCTTGAATCATAAAGAGCGTGCTGACTACTTGTTCAAAATAACGACAAATCGACTGTACTAGAGAGTGTACTTGCCCCTCGCCATTCAATTCTGCTGCAGATCTGACCATGTTGCGCAGATTTCTCAAATTTTGGGTGCGTCTCACTTTCCGAAGACTTCTTACACACCGAAGACTCGGCCAATTTCCTGTATCGGTGAATACTACTTGAAACGACCGACAGCCCGATCGTTCCGTGGTTTCTGATCTAAGGTCCCGCAGTAATTTCCGGTTTGCAGGATCTTCCTAGGAACCACGATGTCGGCCGCCACCGATGATTGAAATAATTCTTCACATTTGTAACACTCCGACCAGATCTAAAGTAATATGCGTCCGAACCAATATTGACGTGATCAAATTCCTAGGAGAAGATTCGCCAGTACGAATGTGAAGAATTACATCCCTCAATTGGCAGTGTCCAAGTCATCTCACTATCGGTGCGTTCCAAAATTTGCGGACTACCATTCCTCTGATAGACCGTGTCAAGATTCGCCCCAATTTGGACAACTTCACCTTGCAACCAATCCGAAGTAAGCTACAGCCTGCATACTAGACTTCGGGTGGTCAGCACATTGTGAAAAGCATTATACAAACTCGAGCAACCGTGGGATACTATGCAGCGGCTGATATTTTGTGAACTCCCACCAAACATGGTCCAACTGGGCGTCGATATCGGACTGTGGAGGCTACTTTCCGAGCGAGGAGATACAACAATTAGCTTGGACGAGCCTACTACCAAGTTGGGAGCCGAAAAAGCACTAGGGGTGCGAATACTGAGACACACGGCGACTGAATGGATGGTAGAGCAGTTCCACATCAGTTCATTTCGGGCTAAAAACATCACGCATTCCTTGTCTGCATCAGGGCTGGAGTTTGTAATACTTCACGTGTAAGTGCTGCTGGAGTTTGGGCCCTGGAACTTTGTTTGATACATAGCAGGACTGAATGAAATAATGCACTATATAAAGCAATACCGAAGTGACTAGTCGAGAGTTCCTACAAGCAATCACAAGATGATCGACAGTCGTCTTGCGTCTGAAGATAACTTTCTTGATATAAAAGACGGCTACGGTCTGTTGAAGTGGGCCTGAGGTCGTCGCAGATCACTATCGCTTGGTTGGAGTGTCGGTCTCTGTTCGCAGTAGGGAGATATGGGGGGACGTGAAGGACTTGAGTATGGAATCTTTGGGTAGTCGCCACAGTCTGTGCAAGATTAGGTCTCGAGTGGCCTGCGTTAAAATCACTCCTAGTGTTTGACGATCTAAGCTGTCGTTTACCAGATATTAAGTCGAATGTTTAAGAAGTTGGCAAATTGAACCTAGACATACAGCATAGTAGCTTGGATCAAGCTCGACTTTCTTGCAGAGGACCTCGAAGTTATTACAGGTAAGTCGTCGTTACTTATTGGTGGTATGTCCTTATCTACCTCGGAGTTGGTCCTGGCTGTCTTGACTCTACCCTTGGTATTCGATGTGGAATCCGCTCTTGGCGTCAATGATAATGGCTACTTGCGTTGGGTTGTCTCGTCAAATCCCTCGTTGCAGGTGCTGCCGAAGTAGGTCATGGCAATATTAGTGGTAAGATGTATGTCTAGACTGATCGGAGGATAAATAGTCACCCGTGACTGTCAATTTATGGGATCAGTGTTACTTCGCCGTGGCACACGACGCCTTTTGAACGACAACAGGCCCCGACAGTACACAAAAACTAGACAATGACAAGATTAAATTCCATGATTGTCATGTCGAGCCGGTCTGCTCTGGATATGGGGAGTCTTATGATGTGGCAAGAAAACTAGAGCAGCGCAGCCATTTAGAGTTGAAAAGCAGCGGCAGAATAAGTGCTTGGTTTATCGATACCCTATCAGTTCATGTATCTCATTTGACGCAGACTCCTTCAATTCTACTACATTTTCCCTAAATACTGTTACCTCCGCAGACTCCCTCGTTACCTGGAAGATCATGCAAAGTAAACAAAAATGGCCATTTCCGTCCTACTGAACTTCGCGATCGATACGCACAGGAGCGTGACAAGCAACTGCGATCCAACAGTATGTAGCAGTATACGCATCTGCCGAGCGAAAATGATAAACCACTCGCTCATAACCCATGGTCAGGCCTAGGGCAGCAGAAGGCACAAGAAGAAGCACTTCATCTCAAGGATGGCGACAAAATTCAGTTCCTCATCATTGATGTAGGTAACGCGGGGTTACTGATAGTAGGACGGCTTGTAAAAGCGGGCTTCTCAGCTAAGGGCATGTATCTGGTGACAGTGCAGGCGGCTTTGGTGGGACACAGTATTGGGACAGTTACTCAGGCCTGCAATCTGATTTTGAAAGCTACAATTATTACACGTGCCTTCTATCGAAGGAACAAGCCTTTTTACCACCAGCAAGTATGCACCGGGTGAGGAGCTTCGCCAACACTGCGAGTGCGCGGCGTCACACCTTGGGCTGCGCGGGCAATTCTCAACACGCGTGCTGGGCGCAACATGAGACGAGGGGCGACGGTGCTGGGAAGTACATATATGCAGGGACCGTGTAATCAAGGAGGTTGCTATCTTGACTCACAGTGGCTCTCCAGGGGGGTCTTATGAGACACTAAATGAGGGTGGAGCTGATGTCTAGACTATTTCTAGACCCCCTACTTAACATCTAACGTTGATCAACACATGATAGATCTATACCGTGTACAGATTTTTAACGCTGCTAGCTATGAAACACTAATAGACGAAGGATAGGTCTCAACATCTAATCTTAGGAAAAGAGTCAATCTGCTGTAAGGGCTGCGCTATATCAAGGCTAAGAGACTATGCAGCTGCAGGTTTAGATTTTTTTTGCTTCTTGGTCCTTGATGCTATAGATCTGCACGCATTATAAGCTTGTGTAGCGTAAGGTTATTTTATATAGAGCTCTGAAATGCGCTGCTTTAGAGTACTGCATATGTGTATAGTGCGCGTGCCTTTGTACTTTTGTTCGTCTGTTTCTTTCCTCTTGATCTCAACATCTTCAGTGTCTTAAAAATCGCAAACATATTCCTGCTCTTGAAATAGATCCTACTTAAAACTGTGACAACAGCGCTTCCATTTCTTAATAGATTTTGACTTTGTAGAATATACCTGCAGTTAGATGTCATAGTATCCGTAACTTTCCTCGCGCGGTACGGCACTTCGTGATTCCTGGCAGCAATATCTTCACGGAGCCCAGGATGCCTAAACTTGACGGGATCCATGAGCTGCGTCCCAACATTCCTGTCTTTTACACTGTACACTGAAATTATAGCTGCACTGACGGCTCGCCGACCAATGCTACTCTCTCAATCCCGAAGGGCAAGCGCGTCGGCATCATCTGAACGGGGGCAACAGCTATGCAGGTAGTGCTCATCTAGCACGCTGGGCTGGTTACCCTTATGTCTTCCAACGAAGACCCTCATACTGCGGCCCGCGTCATTAGCAGGCCACAGATTACATTGTGTGAGCACGTAAAGTCGCATCGCGACATGGCTGGCAACGCGCTCGCCGGCTCAACTTCGACACCTACTTCGACGGTGAGCAGTATCCAACGCACCATCCTGATCTCGTCGCTGACGGCTAGACACAATTATCGCGCGGTTTCGCCGGCTTCGTCAAAGGCCCGCGCCACGTCACACCACACTTTCGAAGAACACGCTCGCGCCTTTGAGCTATGGACGTGTCGATGGCGGAGCAGGCCCAAGCGCGTCCATTTGATATCGTGAAAGATCAGGCCACGGCGAGCCGGCTCCAGCCGTGGTACCCTATGTGGTGCAAGCAGCCTGTCTTCCAAGACAATGACCTGGCAGCCTTCAACTAGCCGAATGTCACCTTGTAGACTTGGATGGCAAAATCGTAGAGTGCTGCACGCCGAAAAGTGTCGCCGCCAATGGAGTCGAGTATGAGCTGGACGATTTAACCCCTGCCATAGGCTTCCTGCTGACAAAGGGGCCAGGCGGAGCGCTGCCGAGCTGCTCAGAATACTTGTCGTGGGTCGTAACGGTTGTGATCTCAATGACAAGTACGGTTCTGCCAAGTTTGTATCATGCACAGCATCGCCACGCACGGGTCTCCTCACTCCCTCTATTATGGTCTTGGAGGCGAAACAGAATCACCAAACCTCGCTGCCGTGTTCGATATCGAAGCCACACATCTCGCCAACGTGCTGAAAGAAGCTGTGCGCCGGAATTCAGGACCCTCCACACTCTCTGATCGAGCCAACGAAGCAAGCATAGGATGCGTAGACAGATGGGATAGAATAACACTCGCTATGGTACTCTGTCGTGCTAGCGTTCACCCCAGGCTACTTCAACCACCAGGGTCCCACTCTACGCCTCGCTGGACGTGACCCCGCGAAGCGGAGGCAGGCAGGCCACGCGAAGGGTGCTCCATGTCATTAGTATGGCTATGTAACGATGCATCATCCGTGAATATCATGGAAAAGGTAATATTAACGGCTTTGCGGTGTCATGAAACCGGCGTTCCATTGAAAGGGTGCAATTTACAAGTGAGTCGTCTCCGGCATCATCGTTGCAATTATGGATTTGTATCAGGGATACAACCAATCCATGTCTTTGAAATCCTGCTAGCTTGAGGTTCTATCTTCACGGTTCACTGATGTATAGTTGTTTTGTTCGATACATGATCTCACTGTTGTTTTAGACTGACTACCAGCTTGCTGAAAACCAGACCTCCCAAACTTGTTCCTTGATCCGAAGAGGTAAATTGCACATTGCGCCTCTCGAATGCTAGACACGGAAAGCTACATCACTTGTACTATTCCATCTGTCCTTATTAAATTCTGAAAATGTCACTTTTTCGGATCTTTGAATATCGCAAAGAGTCCACCATGCCCAACCGGAGCCTTGCGTAATATTTTTGTCAACTATTCTCAACACTCTTCATTGTAGTCTACGATGTAACCTTAGTCAACAGAATTATTTTTCTGACAACAACACTTCATATGCTTAAACTGAAATCACGCATCTCGTCAATCGAGTCGACATCGGAGTCTACTGTAGATCCTGTGCGCTTTGACTCCTCGCTGGGGGTCAAAAGTCCTTTTGAGCGCTTGAAAATGCCCCCGAGAGCCCTACGGAGGTAGTTTGTGGGCTCTAGTCCAGCAGTTGTGGTTATATTTGCTTTTGGTGCAATGGACTGAGAGTGATATACCTGAAGGTTGCTCGAAAAGGAAATTTACCACTACAGACAAAGATTTCGGCGCAACTGATTCGAATTACCATGCAGGGAATAGAGCAGCGTAGAACTCCTGCAGTCTATTGTAAGGCGGTGATCTGTGTTTCGACAGGTCACACTTTCCTTCAATTTTTGCGGTTTTGGAACCATTAAATCAACCGAGCAGGGTGCACCGATTGGCGTGGTTGTTTCTTTGTTTGCGTCACTCGATTAGATTCTGGCAGACGTTCATGAGATATATCGTGTATTTCATGGGACAAGCACAATGTTATAATAGGATGTTTCATCCGTACTTTCAGGCAGTAGTGGTGCCGTTTTAAGCGAATTGCAAAGCCCTCTCAGCTGTCGTAACTTGTGCTTTCATTCAATGACACGGTAGCAAAGCTCAAGGCTTAGTTCCTGGGAACACTGCATTCATCGCCTGCATATCCGAAATAAGGTAGCGCTTGAGACCTCCTGTGTGACGAACTACTACTCTCTTTTGCACAAGCAGTAGGCTGGGCGACCCCGCAAATCGACATTACATGTCGGCCGCTGTTATACCTCACAGATGGTCTAAGCTCTTTGTTCACGAAGGCTATAGCTGGGCTTGTCAACCTTACTCTAGCGGTGATCTTCCTCTTGAAGAGTTATTATCTATTATTCGTATCGCATGCTGTTCGTAAGAAACTCGTGAAACGGAAATCATATGCGAGCGACGCGCTAAACCTGATGGGTCCATCGATCTAAAAATCGTAATAATGAAACACATTCACATCATTCATGCCGTCGTGTCATGTTCCAAAAGCTTCTCCCGATCAAACCCTCTCCATCCCATTTCCTTCCAGACCGATCTTCTCCTTGACCATCTCATCCTTGTCGTCATCATCTTGGCCTGGATTAGCTACCTCGTACTCCAGCATCTTAATGAACTTGTAGAACACCACCGCAATGATGGCGCCAAGACCAGGCCCTACCCAGTAGATCCAGTGCTCTACGTCGAACACGCCGGTCACGACGCAGGGACCGAAGCTCCTCGCAGGATTCAAGGAGCCACCTGTGTAGTACACACCGACCAGCTCAGCGATGAAGAGCGCGAGACCGATGCCAACAGGAGCGATGAAGGTTGCTGTGGACGTTAGCTGATATTCTGGAGCGAAAGGTGGGAACTTACCCTTATGTTTCTCTTTCGCGAGCATGAAGATAGTGAACACCAGTTCGGCAGTCAGAACGGCCTCGATAAAGACGCCTCTCACAAGACTGGTGCCCGAACTAAGAGTAGTCCGTACGTTGAATGTCGTGGGGAACATGACGCTAACGACATAACTACTGAAGATACTGCCTCCTATTTGCGCAACCAAAAGGAGCGTTGCGCGAATCGGACTGATCGCACGAGAGAGCAACATTGCAAAGGTAACAGCAGGGTTGAAAAGTCCACCGCTAATGCGAAAGAAGATCCACACATTTACCATAAGACTGAATCCAAAAACAACGGAGATGTATAGCAGCACGGTGGGCGAGAAGCCTGTTGCTTCTCCCGTGGTGGTGTTGGAGTCCGAACTCGCATTGGACCCGATGTTGGCTACTTGTGTTCCTGCGAATGCAAAGAAGAGAAACATGGTTGTGCCAACAAGCTCGCCAACAAAGGCCACGAAGTGGTTCTTTGCGTTTGAATTCATCCACAAGGTCCAAGGGAGCCGCATCACTTCTCCGGTACTCGGCGTGCGAGGGGGACTGCGACCTCCGTTGCCAGACGCTTTAGCCGCAGCAGCATAAAGCCGCTTGCGAGGTGTGTCATGGTCCGATTCGGGGTAGAGTTTGTATCCCTTTCCACCGATAGGTGATTCGTCTTCTGAGAAGCGCGAGGCAGGGTGCGCATCCAGGGATCCACGACCGGGAACCGGACCATAACGCTCAAATGCAGCGGGAGGGCGGCGATGTTGCCTGCTTGGGCGGCGGCGGTAAGCGCGATGGTCGTCGTCGTCATTAGAGTCATCTTCTACATAGGGTGTCCTAGGTACGACAGCTGATCGACTTCCACGGCGCGTGGTACGCTTCTCGTACGTGCGACGGTGGTGTTCAGCATCCTCCGCTGCGGCACGCTCATCGTAGCCTTGACCGGGCGGGCCATACGCGTTGGGATCTGAGTAGCCACGGACCCTCGCCACGGCGGAACTCTGGCGAGGCGGCGTGGATACCGTCGCCACTCCAAAGCCTGTGTCCATGGGAGACATTGGTGATATGGGAGCTAGATTGGAATCAATGTGGGCCTGATGAGGTTGCATTGGCAGCTGAAGAAGTTGTTTCCGGGATTCGCTGGAACTGTAGTGGCGAGGTACAGAAGGAGATTCCATTATGGTTCCATCCTGGAGTTGTTGGCCATAATAATGCGGAAGCGCACTTGATCCGGCCATTGATTCTGTAGAGTTATTATAAATTGTCGATAGTGGTGACCACGCCGGTGAGAAGCCTGAAGATGTCGAAGAACAGTTACCGTGGGGGGTATGCGAACTTGATATAGATCACGGCTGGATGAGAGTCTCATACCCTGTATGAAGTCGCAATGCACCTCGTCATATAATTCGGCCCATTTCCCACCTACAGGGTTATCTTTGTGCATCTGATGCACCCGATTCGTCGATCAGGGCAGCCGATGGGGTTGCTGCTTGGGCCCTGCGCGCTGAGATCAGAGCGAAGATGAAAATGACGTTCATCAGGGTCTTCGGACTGACTCGGACCAGAGATGGGGTATTTGCTCCATGGTACAAACAGCATAAGAAGCAAGCATGACCTAGATATTAAGATAAGTATCTGAGGCTGGCCAGGACTTCGGTCGTTGCGAAAGGAAAATCAAACATCGGCGAACCAAACTGCGATCCTGCCTTGGAAGTTGAACGAGTTTTTGCAAGGTCATCACTTGTTGACAGTATGATGTCCAGGATCGCCAGGGTTCATGAGGCGCTAATTCTGGTGTTCACTGGCTTCGGGTGAGGAACATCCCTGCAACCGTGTAGCGGATGGCCGCCTAGTGCCTGTCAACCAGCAAAAGCAAAACGGCCGCCCAAGCAGATTTTAAGGAAACCCTCGTCTTCAAGGGTCTACGATGACGGTGGTGGAGGTCGCGGGTCGTTCGTGTCTGCGCAATCCCGTGGCAAGCCTGTCAGGTTATCACCATGCAATCCGCAGTCATCCGCAGAAGCGATTCAAGAAGTTCGCAAGAGTGGCTATTGCGTACAATGAAATGTGATATGCTCGGCATCTCGAGCGAGTCGTGTCGATCGGGATGAAGTCACTGCAGGATTTGTGGCCGAGTGCCAGCTTTGCGCAAATGCGAGCAACCATGAATAATGGGCTTGACCAGCAGAGTATGGGGTAGGTTTCAGTCGCCACCGTGACAAAACGGCCGTTACGACCTCCCGAGGGCCGTCAACAGGTTAGAGTGACTACGGAATCCTTTCTGGGTGCTTTCGAAAAACATCTCATCACAATGCATCGGCAATTATATTGTAGTCGAAAATGCAAGAGCGCTGCCGAACTGTAAAGACGACTCCCGCTGGTGTAAGGAAGTATGTGGCTATGTCAAACAGATGGGGTGCATTTCGTCATAGCTGTTCCGAACACGAGATGATCACAGGGATACCTCCTCCAGCATTTGATTTGGCCCTCATGCATTGAACTCATTTCACAACGGAGTCAGTAATCTTTAGACTTTCTCGACTGTGTGATTGTGATGACCACCTTGGTCCAGTTCCTGCTCCTTGGTCGCAATGGTCGTTGAGATAGCGTCCCTTTCTCTCCTTTTCTCGGTGCGAACTTGCTGCCATGCGAGCAGCGCTGTCCAAATGGCCACTGGCAGATGTTAGCTTCTACTTCGAATCTGTTGTTGCAATCGGAAGTAAAAGAAAAACCTACTTGCTATTGACACAGCAATCATCGCCCACATTCCTCGTGTGAAGTACGGCGCGAAATTTGCGCCATAGAAGACGATTGACCACCATGCGTTAATCGCATTGCTGCCCATGTTCATAGATGCGATCACAACAGCACGCAAACTGTCTTCTTCGTAGCGAAGCACGTCATTGGCCCAGGCGAAGAAGGTCGCCTGACATGCGTAAACGCTGCCGGCCCAGTAATACATTGCAAAGTGTATGGTCGTGTTCTCGGGGTATGCAAGGATAAGCGCACTGTTGATGACCCCAGTCAAGCCAATCCAATATCCGACTAGCAGACAGTCAGCAATGGTTTGGAAATTCCCTGACCTAGAACTTACCAAGATAGCGCTTGCCGCCCATGAAATCCGTGAGCGTTGCCCAGAAAAGAGTTGATACAATGCCAACTGCTGGGACACCGGTGGGATAATTATTTAACTGCGTAACAGTGTATGTGTTGGTTGGGTGAGACTTCATGTACAAAGCTAGCAGCGCGTTTGTACTGAACGATTCAGTCTCTCCAGCCAGAATCCAGAGGATGACGAAGAAATACCAGTACCAGGTCGAGAAACAATGCTTCAAAAAGCTCCAGGAAATGGGTGTGCGTTCTGAAACCTCTGGGACCCGGGAGATGGCTAAGGCTTTCTCCTCGGCGCTGAGGTATGGAGCTTTGGTGTTCCTGGGTGTGTCTGGAAAGAGCAGGAACCCGTAGACGGCGACCGGCAACGTAATGATTCCATCAATGACAAAAAGCCAACGCCAGCCAGACAGGCCGTTCAAACCATCCATACTGGAGTGGATACCGGTCTGGATGAAACCACCGATCATGGTACCAGCGAGTCCGGAGGCAGTAAAGATGCCCGAGCGTTTGCCGAGTTCCTTTTCGGTGTACCATGAGCCCAGAATATAGTGAGTGCCGACGAAAGTCGACGCCTCAAACATAGCCTGGAAGAACCGAATTGCCATTATGTCTTGAGGTTTTTGTGCCGCAGCTGTCACCATGGTCAAACAGGCCCATGCCACCTGCTGTCGTCAGTAGGAGTCGTTAACTCTGGGGAAGTACTCACCATGCATGCGGGGAAGAAGTATCTCGGCTTTACGTAGTATAATGCTATGTTGCAAGGAACTTGTGCAATAGTATACCCCACAGTGAAGACGGTGTTGATCTGGTTGAGCTGGTTCCCCTGGAAGTTCAATTCCTCTCTCATGCCGGAGACGTATGCATTGTTCAGATTGGTCCGGTCAAGGTAATTCAAGAAGTACATCAGGCAACAAAAGGTGAGAATGAAGAAGTCGAGCTTTTGGACCAGCTTGCGCTCGCCAGGCGCATTGTGATCGCCTCGCAGGTACTGCACAAAGCCGTTTGCCATTGTAGCTGCTCTCGCTCAGCGGGGTGAAGGCTTCGAGTCTATCCAGGAGGTGCTGGTGCAGCAATGTCGCTCTTTACAGCTGGCTGTGCCTTCGCCGGTTGGTCTTGCCTTATAAGGACCGTCACAACCTGACGCCAAGGCCAAGTCAGAGTTCGGTAATGTTCACCCGCCTGTGATCGACTGGTAGACGCCAGGTACGCGATATGGCAAAGATGATAGTGCGTGAAGGCGGACTCAAGATAGGCGACTCCAGCATCTTATCTCGTATCGCAATACTGGCAAGGGTGCTCCTTCGGGTTCCTTCTTTCGGTCAGCTTTCGTTATCACAGGTCGTTACGAAGCATGCGAAGCCAGCACAACAGTTGATGGCCTCCGAGAAACGTCACGCATGGCCGCTGCATCAGGAACTACGGCGTTCGTGCTGGTCAATCACAGCGCGCGGGGTTCGGATAGGCGATCGGCATTCAACCAGTGAACAGCGAAAGTGGCGTCCTCGTCATGCACCGCAGCGAGCATGTACCGAAAGGTGGGGAGCTTGTGCCGACAGGGATAGTCACAATTGCTTACCTCCGAGGCTCAAGCAATTTAAGAGGCTTTTGTTGACGTTGCGAGCTGTTGCTCTAACAATCACTGTATTTTCGCAGTTGCAAGCAAATCATGGCCGAGCAAAATTGGGAAAAGATCGCCAGTGCGAAACAAGCGGCTCTCGCGGAATCAATTCCGCCCGAATATCGCATTCCTAAGGACAGTCTGCCACCAGACTCGCAGCTCGACGTTACACCATGGCCCCGGGAGTCAGGCTGGTTTTCAGAGAAAGAGTTGGAGATTACTGATAGTACTGCCTCTGTCATCCTGCAGAAGCTCGCGTCGAAAGCATGGAGTTCTGTAGACGTAACAAAAGCGTTCTGCAAACGCGCAGCCGCAGCGCACCAACTCACCAACTGCTTGACCGATGTATTCTTCGATGAAGCAGCCCAAAGTGCTAAGGCTTTGGATGACCATCTTCAACGAACGGGAGAACTGGTAGGCCCACTGCACGGTCTACCCATCTCCCTCAAAGACAACTTCAACATTAAGGGCAAAGACAGTACAGTGGGCTTTACATCTTTGGTCGATAAACCAGCCGAGTACAACGCTACCCTCGTCGACATACTAGAAAAGCTAGGTGCTGTGCGCTACTGCAAGACCAATGTACCCACAGCTATGATGATTGCAGAGTCTGTAAACAACACCTTCGGTCGCACGACGAATCCTCTAAATCGTGCTCTCACTTCCGGTGGCTCATCGGGCGGAGAATCAGCTCTCATTGCTTTCGGAGGCAGCGCCTTGGGTGTTGGCACAGATATTGGAGGGAGTCTTCGCATTCCTGCCGCTTGTACCGGTATCTTCACGCTTCGGCCAAGCCATGGCAGGTTCACGACACAAAGATGTCGATCAGGTCTTGCAGGCCAAGAGGCTGTAAAAAGTGTTAACGGACCAATGGCAAGGACTCTAGAGGATATTACCATGTATTCGAAGGCTGTTATTGATGCGAAACCATGGTTGGTCGATCCCACAATGCTGCCTATCCCATGGCGGCCTGTAGAGCCGAAGCAGAAGCTCAAAATAGCTGTTATGTGGTCCGATGGGATATGTACGCCTACGCCACCTGTCACCAGGGCTCTTAAAGAGACGGTACAGAAGCTGAAGAATGCTGGACATGACTTGGTCGAATGGGACCCAAAGAAGCTTCACATCACAGCATTGCAATTGCTGGTAAGGTCAACAAACCGCTTAAAGTTACTAAGCTCACCGTATGGCAGAGTAAAATGTTCGTAGCTGACGGCGGCAAAAGTGTCGAGGATCTTCTGAAGCCAACTAGTGAGCCATGGCGATCAGAGATGCAAATGTACGTAGATGCCAAAGAGCTTGGCACACACGACATGTGGAAAGTGCATATTGAGCGCACAGAACTGCAGCGTCAATACCTTGAGGAATGGATGTCGTACGATGGGCTAGACGCCATTTTGTGTAAGTAAGAACTCAGCGGTTCGCAATCATCACTGACAGGACCTTGCAGGCCCAACAACACCCTACGCGACGGTAAAACATGGCGACTTCAAATATGTCGGCTACACTGGCGTGTACAATGTCGTTGACTATTCTGCGGTGTCGTTTCCTAGTGGCATATCTGTTGACAAGGCTGTTGATACATTGCCCACAGACTACAAGGCAGTGAGTGAGCACTGTCAGGCTGCTCATGACAGCTACGATGCCGAAGCTTTGCACGGAATGCCAGTGAGTCTACAGCTTGTCGCACAGAGGTTAGAGGAAGAGAAGGTTCTTGCGATGACAGCGACAGTTCTGCAAGCATTTTAAAGGATTTACTGCGCAGCTTAGATTGCCTATTGTTGTGTTTGTTGAGTAAAGTTCCCGTAGCACGCCTCGCACGTGGCCGCCATTGAGTGAGGCAAGTACATCCCCGCTCAAGTAAACAATGCAATCAGTCAAGACGAATCACACACACCACACCGCATTCATACCCTGCTCGTTGCCTATCTTTCCCCTCAGCCTGCTTAACAGGCGGTATCTACAGCCCTTGTGCACGCGAGGAGCTGGACGTCCATGCGCTTTCATACGGTCTCATCTCACCTTATGCAACAGCGCAGGCAGCTGTCGCCCAAAACCTGACCCTCTTATTCACAAGAACAGATCGAAGACCGTGCTAGTTCTCCAGTTCTTCGATTTGCCTGTCTACCGGCTTCACTCTCTTTATGGCTGCTCCCCACAAACAAGATATGCGAGCTGCTCCTCCACCCAAATTGGCGCCCGGCACGACACTGAGAAAGCTGCCCTGGCTCGACGGCAAGATGCCGCAGGTACATTCAGGCACGACATCCCAGACCAGCTCGTTGTCAGCCACACGTTCCTGTAGCGAGCAACAACCGTCCCTGACCGTCCCTCGACTTATTGCAACAGGCGGAGCGATGTCTGATGCAGGCACGCGACGCTCTGCAAACACACCCACAGGACAGAAGAAGCTCGTTTCGTCAATAGTTAAACGTCGAATGTTAGCAGCAGAGTCTCCGCTCGAGAGTAGCCTATCGTCGGGCACGGTTACGGAGCGCGATACCATCACCGCCATGGCTGCACCGATCGTGGTATCCCGACTTCAGACGACGCCATCCTGTCCTCGTCCCGGTCGCAGTGCCTTCGAGCGACTAGGAAATAGTAGAATAAGCAATGCGGTTGACTGTCTTGAGGATATGGTGCAAGAAGCCGTGGATATCGCCGACCATGCACTGCATGATGGTCAGGTAGAAGAAATCTATGAAATCATCGAAGGCGCAAGACAAGCAATCAATCAAGCTGTCGTTGACCCAAGACAGCTTATGATCACAAGCTCACCGCTCTCGGCATCCGAGTCGTCACATGTGTCGGAGGGGTCTGGTCGATACCCAAGAATTTCGAGTCATCCAGAACCAATATCCTCGCCGACGCTTCTGGTCCAGAGAGATACCAATCAAGATTCGGAGGACCAGGTGCTTCAGCAGGTGCAAGTCGACCTGGAACAAGCGCCCACGACTGTAGACTGGGCTTATCCACCGCGTGATAGCCCTGCCAGCGCCACCTCATCTTCGGAACGCTCGACGACGCACGGAGGTCGGTCGGGGATCTGCACTAGAAGCGACCTTCTGCTCCCACCAGATCCATCTCGGCCTGCAACAAGAGACCACGTTGACCTTGTGCTTCGTCCAATACGAGACCATTCCCGCGGTAGGCCGTACAAACGGACAACAAGGGACAGGATGATGCGAAAGCGTCAGCCCCACCGCCATCACCGTCTTCAAAGTCATTGCAGCCCTGACCGAAGAGATACATCAAGCTCTGCTTCGCGACACAGAAGGCAATGTTCTTCTGAGCCAAGTATCTCTGGGGAGGCTTTTGATGAGGAAGATTATTTGCCTCGACCATATGGTGGGACGCTCCACGTCCGGAACCAGGTGCAGCGACATACATTCAGCTTGCGGCGACAACATCGCAGACAGCCCATCGCCAGAGACTGGGGCAATGGGAGGAAACGTTGGACTGCAGTGACTGCATGCGTCAACACTGCCCTTCTTGGTATCATTATTGGAGTCTATGTGAGTGCTCCGCAGACTGACCGCAAGCATAGCCTCTGACGTATCCAAGGCAGGTGAGGTGCCGGGCATACAATACTATCTTGCAGACGAGAGCCATGTTTCCATTCTCGGCAACGTTGTGTAAGTGACTTGACTCTGAACGTGAATAGCTGCTAAATAGCACAGGCTATACATTGGTCTTGCTGTCTCGACAAGCATATTCTGGCCACTGCCACTGCTTCACGGTCGAAAGCCGTACATACTGGCCGCGCTGACTCTTGCCATGCCGTTGCAGTTTCCTCAAGCATTGATTCTAAGCGCCAGGCGATCACCGACCAGGCAAAGCTTTCGGGCAGGTCTTCTTATCGCTCGCGCAGCAACTGGACTCGTTCTCGGATTTGCAAACGTGAACTATATCACCGTGCTGCTCGACCTTTTTGGTGCATCTCTGCAAAGCAAGAACCCACATCAAGAGTACGTTATTCCACACGATGTAAGACGACATGGAGGCGGCATAGGGTTGTGGCTTGGCATCTGGTCCTGGTGCTGGATTGCGTCGCTCGCAGTCGGTTTTATGATCGGTGCAGTGATCATCGAGAACCTGAGCCCAGACTGGGGCTTCTACGTCGTCATCATCATCCTGTCTGTCGCGTTGGTGCTGAACATCATTGCGCCCGAGACGCGGCGGGCACCCTATCGAAAGTCGGTGACTGAGGTCTACGACCGAGATGAAAACTACATCACGCGCCGGGTCTCGCGTGGCGAGTGCAAATTGCACATCTCGACCGAAGGCCCGCAGTACTGGTTCGAGGAGGTATGGGCTGGCATGAAACTCTTGGTCATGATGATGTGCCAGCCGGGGTTCCTTATCTTGGCGGTGTACCTGGCATGGATCTACACGCAGGTGGTACTCGTCATTGTGCTGCTCGGCTCGCTACTATCGAAGAACTACAAGTGGCAGCCGCGCTATGTTGGAGCTGGAGTAACGTCGATTGCCATTGGGGCCTTCCTAGCACTTCCTTTAACCAAGGCTAATATCTTCTCTCGCGAGCGGAAGAACCCGTTTCGAACGGACAGCATGACATTCCAGAAGCAAATCAGCTGGTCATCGCACCTCGTCCGACGCACGCTCTTCATGACGGTGCTCCCGTTGATGGGCATAGCTTACACCATCTCCTCGGCAGGACGTCCAAGACCTTACATGGTGCCCATTGTGTTTGCAGGAGCGCTAGGGTTCTTCAGCATCCTTGCGGTAGCGGAATGTCACGGCATCATGATGGAGACGTTTGACACGTGCGACCTGCAGCCAGGAGTCAACACGAAACATCGGCTGGACTCGATAGCTGTGCAGGATCGGCGCCGTCGGACAAAGTATTCGTCTTTTCCTCGAGTCACAGCAGGCATCTTTGCTTCTCAGACACTGGCGTTCATGGGCGGCGCCGTGGCGACCGAGGTGGGCGGCATCATGACGCGGCGTCTCGGTGCTCAGACGTCGACTGGCGTGACAGCAGGAATTCTGCTGTTCTTGACCATGGCGCTTACATTGGTTCTTGTGCGCTTCAGGTCGGTGCAGGTGATTCCCAATCACACGTTCGGCACGCGACGGGACACGGAGGCATGGAAGGAGTTCAGACAGCTTGAGAAGATGGGCAGAGGCAGTGACTGGAAGGCGGTGGTGATTGGCAACCCCAGTGGCAAGATGCGCAGGATGAGTGTGCTGGAACTGGGGGCGCTGAGCCGCTGGACCGAGATTCGAAAGCTCAACTTCCTGCTGAAGGGGCCAGGCGTGGGCGAGGCGAGGTCTGGGAGACAGGCGCGGACATGGCAAGACGGCTGAACAGCAGAGGCAGACTCAGGGTCGGACTTTTTTTCTCTTTTTCTTTCTCCAGGCAATTTCGTGTCAAGTCAAGACAAGTGCTGTACGTGTGTGTGTTTAGTCGATTGTTGTTGGAGAGGTGATGCGGTCATGGTGGTTCACTGGTGATGGCGTTGTGCTCCTAATACATCCGTAGCGCCAAGTCGAAAAAAGCTCGAGCTCTGCAGCAGCCAACCTCAGAGGTAGCCGGGCGTCGACACCACCCTCCACTCCGCCCACCCACGCCGACGCACCATCACCATGTCTTTCGCTGCATCTCGCGCGCTCGTCCGCCAGTCGCGGTTCGCCGTCCGCCGCGCCGGCATGCGCAATGCGTCGACCACGTCCGAGGCCGCCGGGGCCGCAAAGGAGAAGGCGGCCGACGCAGCCTCCAAGGTCCAGTCCAAGGCCTCCGAGGGCCTGACCAAGGTCAAGAGCTCGGCTGAGTCTGCGGCCAGCTCCGTCAGCAGCGCCGCCAGCAACGCCGCGGGCACCGTCAACAGCGCCGCCAGCCAGGCCCAGGGCCGCGTTGGCAGGCTGGTCGGCGCCGTCCAGGGTAAGTCAAGTCGTGATGTTGTTGTGTCTCTGTGCGGGTGTCAATGAGCGGCCAGGCCGTGGAGGCGCGCGAGAGCAAGGCAGATGGGGGGTTGGCGGCACTCAATGGCGCGCTCGGGCGGCTCTGCAGAGCTTCCTGGGCGGCTGGCTGTTGGGCGGCGCCTCCCTCTATTTGCCTGGCTCCGGGGCCTGGCGCTGCGACCCGTGTCGACGCCAATTGCACTCGTGGTGTGGTTTGCAAAGGTTGTATGTGCTGACCACAAGACCAGGACTCGTCCCCCGGGCTACATACTACGGCCGCGTTGGCCTCGAGCTCGGCAAGCTTATTGTCCAGCAGCGCAGCATGGCCCCTCCGTAAGCCACTCCACCTCCACCACGGCCACCCACAACGACCCCACCACCCACCACCATCCACCTCTCCCATCCGCTAACCCGCGCAACAGCTCCATCCAGACCATCCAGGGCTACCTCCAGCCGGCACTCAACGCGCTGCGCCACCCGGCCTCGCTCGCCAACAGCCTCAACCCCAACACGCTGCTCAGCCAGGTGCGCAGCGCGTCGAGCGCACAGTACTGGAGCGCGGGCATTGTCGCCGCCGAGGTCATTGGCTTCTTCTCCGTGGGCGAGATCATTGGCCGCTTCAAGGTGGTTGGGTACAGGGAGAAGGGGCACGGAGGGGACAGCGAGGCTCATTAAGTGCGAGCGGGGCGTGTAGTAATCCAGCGAGCATGTCGGTCTGACGCCGAGTGCTGCAAGGAGGAGGGGAGCCACGGAGACGAGGGCGTGTACGATGGATGCCGGGCTGCAGCCACGATTTCGAGGACAGAGCGTCCCCTAGAACAAACACTGTACTACCGCACATAGCTCTGTGATGTATTTTTTTCTTTTCTCGCTCATGCCATGTCTGCTCTCGTGCTGTTGCCTGCGTGTCGTCCCTAGCAGCATCATCCCATGCGCTGCCATCACTTTCCATCTCGAACGCCCTTCCGACGGCACACGACACCCAACACTCAACACCCAACAAGCAGCCGCGACATCACGTGCTGACTAATCAGCGCATCACGGCCGTCAAGCTTTCACTTTGCCCGCGGTCGACGCTTTTTACAATACTTGCCTAATCGGGCAGGTTGGCGGATGTGGGACACCAGAATGGCGTAGCGCACATGCCCCACTTTAAATTGTGCTGTGGAGCTCCAACTTTCAAGTCTGGCAGGCGGCCGAAGTTTTGCGACTGAACGGCCAACGCTCTTTTACTGTTCCTGCTATACACGGTTCGCCTTTTTTCTGTTTCCCCTGCACAAGAAACGCCATTGCAGACCGGCCTGGTGCGACACGTCACGCCCGCTCCCCACCCAGCATGGACGTCTTCAAGCTGCTCTCGCGCTCTGCAAAGCCCGCCGGCGCAAACACAGCCGCAGCCGCAGCCGCAGCCCAGAACCGGCCGTCCAGCGGCGCCGCAGCGAACCCGCAGCTCTTTGGGCACGACGGGCCTGCCTTCCACGGCGCAGCAACCAAGAAGCGCAAGAGGAGGGAGCAGGACAAGGCGGTCGACGACGAGGACACGAGCATCTACGCTGGCCTGGACTTTTTCGGCGCGCCAAAGGGCGCTGACGGCGAGGGCAAGAAGCGCAAGCGGCAGGCCAGGAGGGCTGAGCAGGGCGCCGACGAGAGCCTGAGCGGGGACGACACAGTCGCGGTCGAGGGCGACGCCTACGACGCAGCAGAGAGCAAGCGGCTGCTGCGCTCCCACAAGCTCAAGATTGCCGTCCTGCACGACTTTGCCGCGGACCAGAAGAAGACGGACAAGAGCAGCAAGAAGCGCACCAAAGACACCGCCGCCGCCGCCGCCGCGACACAGCGACCCAACAAGAGCAAGGACGCCAAGAAGCAGCTCTACCCCCACCCGCTCACCGACTTTGCCCAGCTGCGCTCCCGCTACGCCATCTCACGCCGTCTGGCGGACAACGTCCACGAGCAGGGATACAAGATGCCGACCGAGGTCCAGCTCGGCGCCCTGCCGCTGCTGCTGGGCGGGAACACGCCGCCTGCACCAGCGGCTGGGGGGGAGGGGGAGAGTTCGGGCGCAGAGTACGGCGGGGACATTGACCTCCTCACTGTCGCGCCGACGGGCAGCGGCAAGACGATTGCCTTTTTGATCCCCGTCGTCAACGCCCTGCTCAGGGAGATCTCGCAAGAGGGCGCGCACAAGACCAACGCGGGCCCGCGGGCCGTGGTCCTGGCACCCACACGGGAGCTGGCGGCGCAGATTGTCAACGAGGCGAGGAAGCTGGCCAAGGGCACCGGCGTCAAGGCCACGCTCATGCGCAAGGGCATGGAGGTCGTCGAGCGTGGCGACCAACAGCCACCGCCACCGGCCGACGACAGCGCGTCCGAGTCGGACGCATCAGAAACCCACGACGCACAACCGCACACGAAGCGCGACCGCCGCCGCGCCGAGCTCGTCAAGGCTGCCATCATCGTCGCGACGCCTCTGGCCCTCCTCAACGCACTGAAACGCAGCGACGGCTCCGTCGCCGCCCTCCCTTCCATCCGCCACTTTGTCCTCGACGAAGCAGACGTCCTCCTCGACCCGCTGTTCCGCGAGCAGACGCTCGCCCTGTGGAATGCCTGCACCAACCCGCGGCTGCGCGTCGGCCTGTGGTCCGCCACCATGGGCGCCTCCATCGAGTCGCTCGCCGTCGACACGCTCAACGCGCGCTGGGCCTCGCTCAACTCGTCCCTCGCCCGCCCGCCGCTGGTCCGCCTCGTCGTCGGCCTCAAGGACACGGCCATCCCCAACATCCACCACCAGCTCACCTACGCCGCCACCGAAGCCGGCAAGCTCCTCGGCCTACGTCAACTGCTGCACCCCACCGCATCATCATCCTCCTCCTCTGCAGACCAGAACAATGCTGCCACCCTCCGCCCCCCCTTCCTCGTCTTCATCCAGACCATCCCCCGTGCCATCGCCCTGCACTCGGAGCTCCTGTACGACATCCCCCCAGAAGCCGGGGGCAGCTCGCGCATCGCCGTCCTGCACGCCGACCTGTCGTCCAGCGCCAGAGACAGCATCATGACGCGCTTCCGCCGCGGCGAAATCTGGGTCCTCATCACCACCGACCTGCTCTCGCGGGGCGTCGACTTCCGCGGCCTCAACGGCGTCGTCAACTACGACGTCCCCCTCTCAGCAGCAAGCTACGTCCACCGCGTCGGCCGCACGGGGCGCGCCGGCCGCGCCGGCGGCGTCGCCATAACCCTCTACACGCAAGACGACATCCCCCACATCAAACCCATCGCCAACGTGATCCAGGCGAGCGAGCGCCTGCGCGGCGTCCCGCCCGGCACCGGCTCCGTCAAGCAGTGGCTCCTCGACGCGCTGCCCGACGTCTCCAAGCGCGACAGGAAGACGCTGCGCCGCAGGGGCGTCGCGAGCCGCAGGACCGACGCCCAGGGCCAGGACGCGAAAAAGGCCCGCATCAGCACCAAGAGCGGGTGGGAGCGGCGGGTGGAGCATAATCGGCGGGGTGCGGTCGAGGGTTCGCGCAGGCGCGCGCACGAGGCTGAGGGGAGTGCGGATGGTGAGTCTGAGGCTGGGAGCGGGTAGGTGTAGACGGGGGTTGATAGGTGTTAATACCGCAATGTTATACTTGTACATGCATATCCTAAATTACGTCTACGTGACTAGTGCTGTTTTCTAGCACTCTACTGCATATACAGCTGTGAGGAGTGCAGCAGCAGGGGATGATTCCTGGTTGAGAGCGTGCATGTGTAGACGGGGATACTATACTTGTATATATATACCTAAGTTATGTCTACGTGACTAGTGCTGTTTCCTAGTATTCTACTATGTAGTATAGTATAGTCTATACCAGCCGCGAGGAGTGCAGTGGCGGGGGATACTTCCTAGCTAAGAGCGTGCATAATATGTAGACGTAGATTAATAGGTTTGTAGTTATAATACCGCAATACTATACTTGAATATGCATATCCTGAATCATGTCCGCGTTTTTACATGTTAATGTACTGTTTGTTTCCCAGCACTCTATACACACACACGTAAACACATACACACGCAGAGTCAGAGAGGGAGAAAAAAAGGGTGGAAGCACTACCCCCCCTCCTCCACCCCGCAAACCCTGTGTCCATTGCACGCGCATACATGGCATGGCATGTATCTCTTTATCACCTCTGCGCGTTTTGTTTCTCTGTTTTGTGGATACAGACTGGTGTAGTAGATGCGTGGTATACTACTATACTATACCATACTGTACTGTACTGTACTGTACTATACTGTGCTATACTATGCTATACTATACACCCAAACACCACCCTTCCTTCCTTCCTTCCTTACCACCAAACTAAACCAACCTACCCCGCCTGTCTGTCCTGTCCTGTCCTGTGTCTACACACCCCGTCTGTACCTACCTAGCTACTCTCCTCTGCACGTGAGAAGTATATTATGGTTGTATAGAGTAATACTTCTACTTCTACTACCACCATAACCGAGTAAAGCTGAGGAAAGTCGTTATCCTCCGTTTGGGGGTGGTGGCTGCGGTGATAGCGGCTGCGACTCTGTACTTGGCTAGTGTTGTGGGAGTGTGGTAGCTGGCGCGGGTCTGAGTTGGAGGGCTCCTCTTGCTTAGAGATAGATACTAATTTGCTTTGCTGAATGGCTGGCTGGCTGGCTGGATGGATGGCTGGCTGGCTGGATGGCTGAAGGCTGGCTGGCTGGCGGGTGGTAGAATACTAGCTACAGACACAAACGAGGTACGCTCTGCAGGCTGTACAAAACTGGCTTGTCTGTTGTGATACTCTACTGCCACCCCACTCCTCACTACACGGCTGCAAGACTGCAAGACTGCAAGGCCGCAAGACTGCAATACTACCCCCTCTGCAGGACACAAGGGCAAGCCCGGCAAGAACATGCAGGTCGTTGGGGCTGCTGCTGCCTGAAAACTAGGGTCTTATCTTGCATTGCGAGGGTCCATCTTGCACTGCGAGGGTCCTGCACTGCGAGGGTCCTGCACTGCGAGGGTGCAGCTCCATTTACGACTGACGACGACGAGGACGACGACGAGGACGAGGAGGACGATGAAGATGAAGAAGAAGAAGAAGAAGAAGAAGAAGAAGAAGAAGAAGAAGAAGAAGAATTTCTTATCCTCTTGCACTCGCGTTTTTATTCTTACCTACTAGTAACGGCTGCGACACTTTTCTTCTCCTTCCTTTTCCCTCTTGTTCGACATCTACATTCTATGCCGTCTTCGCACTGCACTGCACTGCACTGTGTAGGCTTGTTGCTGGACGTGTACGGTGCATTGCACGGACATTGCATGGATGGGAAGACGGCATCAGGAAGGGAACATGTGCAGGTAATGGGCATACGTCACGTCACAGAGTGCAATGTGCAGAGCGAGCAAAAGACTGCAGTGTATAAAAACTTGTATTGCCTGCGCTGATGCGTCCTGCTGCATCGTGTCCAAGTGTGCGAGCGAGCGACCGGGAATAACGGGCCCGGGATTGATGCGCACGCAGCCTTGCAGCGCCGAGCCGGCACGTCCTTCCGCTGCTGAGCCACCGTGTCCAAAACACCCGTGTGGCGCGTGACATGGCGATTCTGTGGCGCGTGAGACGTGTCCGTTTGGGATAGACGGGCGTTGCTGTTTCGGGGGGCGCACGGCGGCTTGGCGACAGCTGGGCGCAGACAGACGGGACCGCGGGGACCATGGCTGTCGAGGGTTTCACGGTTTCGCTCGAGGAAAGAATCGCCGCGGGCTCAATGCGCGGCTCAGGCGTACTTGTCGTGCGACGACTTGGAGCGCATGTCCATGGCGACCTCGTGGAAGTCGTTCTCGCGGCGGGCCCGGCGCAGCTTCTTGACCTCGTCGTCGCTGAGCCGGCGGCCGATAATGTCCTCGAGCTCCTTCTTGCTGATCTTCTGGTGCGCCTTTTCTTCCTTGGAGGCCTTGTTGCGCGGCTTGAAGCGCGCCTGCATGCGGATGCGGAACGTCGTGTTGAACGTCACGTCGTCGGCGTCGCCGCGCACCTGGGGCCCGCTGGCCGACGACTCGTCGATGCTGAGGTACTTGTCGCGCGGCGTCTGCAGGGCAAACGCGCCCGGGTTGTCGGGGATGGCGATGATGAGGAAGCGCTCCTCGGGCGAGACGGCGGTCGCGTTGGCGCTGAGCATGCCGTACCGGTCGCAGCTGAGGTACCTGCGGGGCGGTCAGCGGGGTGTATGGAGAGCCAGACAGCCAGAGCGCCAGAGCGCCAGAGCACCAGCAGGCCAGAAAGTCAGAAAGCCTCACCGTCCATGGTGGCCCTTGAGGTTAAAGTCCTCGGTGCCGGCGACGCGGTTGGCGACAAAGACCTGGCGCACGTCGTGCGGCTCGGCCGTGGTCGCGTCGCCGTCGACAATGTTGTCCAGCTCGCTCGCAAACACGGTGCCCACGGCGTCGCAGGCCAGGCTGGTGGCCTTGTCCGTGGGCAGCACAATGACGATGGGCCCCGTGATGTCGCTGGACGCGTCGGCGCTCACCCAGGAATCGTCGCTCTCGGGCTCTGCGGGCGCCGCCGTGCTGAGTGCCTTGGACGACGGCGCGGCATTGTCGTCGTCGGGGTCGGCGTCGGCGGCCCTCTTGCGCTTCTTGACCTTCTTGTCGCCCTTGAAGGCGAGCGGCTTGACCATGGTGCTGCGTTTCTGGAGGTGCCGTCGGCGTCGGAGTCGCACGAGCTCCCACTCGGAACTGGCCGGGCGGTGGCAGAATTAGGAAGGTGAGATTGGGTCAACATCAGCCGAGCGCTCCACGGCGCGCACTAGGTCGAGGGTTTGGGCATACTAAAGTCACGAGCAGGCCAGCTGTGTGCGCTCTGCAACTATTCGTCATCAAGTCATAGCTGTAGAGTATCAACATGGCCAGTGCCAACGCTGCTGTCAGTCAGAACGCCGTTGCTGTGGGCTTGGCCGATCTCAAGAATGGTAGGCTGCGTGCAGCCATGCACATGCACATGCAGTGAAGGACCACCCCCGGCTGACGTCGTGCTAGACAAGGTCGATTTTGGGTTGCTCGAGCAGGCCTTTGGCCCTGAGAGCCTGGGCATCATTGTTGTCAAAGACCTGCCCGACAGGTTCCACGCGCTGAGAGCCAAGCTGCTGTCCTACTCGTCAGCCCTCGCCAGCCTGTCGCCAGAGCAGCTCGGTAGGTCGCGTCTAGAGAGAAACATGCGCTGCGTCTAATGATAACCCCCTGCAGAGAAGCTTGAATCGCCGGCCTCCAAGTGGCTCGTTGGCTGGTCCTGTGGAAAGGAGACGCTCAAGGATGGCCAGTACGACACGCTCAAGGGCTCGTACTATGTCAACTGCGCGACCGGGTTTGAGGAGTCGCAGAAGTCGGTCGCGGCCAAGTACCCATCGTTCCCAGAGTACACGGCGCCCAATGTCTGGCCATCAGAGGAGCTGCTGCCAGGCTTCGAGGAGACGTTCCGTGAACTCACGACGCTGATCATCGACGTGGCCGTGCTCGTCGCGCGTGCCTGTGACAAGTACGCCGAGGCCAACATTGACGGCTACCAAAAGGGCTTCCTGGAGCACGTGGTCAAGACAAGCGTGTCGACCAAGGCCCGGCTCTTGCACTACTTCCCCGCGCCAGAGTCGAGCAGCGGGGCCTCGGACGCGTCGAGCGGCGACGAGGACGACTGGTGCGCTACGCACATTGACCACGGGTGCTTGACGGGCCTCACGTCTGCCATGTTTGTCGACGAGGCCGCACACGCACCGCAGACGGGGCCTGCGTTTGCACCGCTCAAGGAGCTGGAGCGCTCGCCGGACCCAAAGGCCGGGCTCTACATCCACTCGAGGACCGGGGCGACGGTCAAGGTCGGGATACCGCGCGACTGTCTGGGCTTCCAGACGGGAGAGGCGCTTGAAATCATCACGCAGGGCAAGTTCAAGGCGGTGCCGCACTTTGTGCGCGGCGCGGGGGCTGGCATTGGCGGAAAGGTGGCGAGAAACACGCTGGCCGTCTTCACACAGCCTAACCTGTGGGAGAAGGTGGACGAGAGGAGAGACTTTGCCGCGTTTGCAAAGGAGATTGTGGAGAAGAACCACTGAGTGGCTGGAGAATATGACATCATGTGCTCTCTGTGCTTGACCGCAACTGCACGCGACCGTGAAGATTGGTGAAGATTGGTGATGGCATGTCGTGTGTGAATCAGGCCCTGCCGGTCTGGACCGCTTGGGGCTCGCAAAATGCGGCCGCTGCCGAGTCCAAGACGGCAGACGAGGGCTGGAGGGCTCGACGGCGTTGCTCGCCAGGGGCTTGCGCAGAGCCTCAGCGCTGGGCGCGCCAGCAGCCAACATCAACCCATGGCGGTGGCAGCACAAGCATTGCAGGGCGGCGCTCCACGGCGATCAAACCGCGGCCATGGTGGGGGAATGAGCGCGACGACGACGTTGCGCGTCCTCGGCCGTGCTGATATTGCCATCTGCAGCCGCTCGTCCATGTTGGGGGATCTGACGTCGCGCGACTTGCCTCGAGCCGCGTTGCTGCAAAAGACATTTTGCTCCGAGCCAATGCCCTCGCATCATGCACGCCAGCCGCTTTGAGCCGCCATGCACGCCCGCCCTCGGACGGCCGTGCCTGCGTTGTTGCGCCACAGCTCAATGGTTTTTGCTTGGGCGTGTGCGGCACCAGTGCCTGTCTCCTGTCCCTCCCTAGTAGCCTAGGCGCCGCGAGTGCGACACTGGTGGCGCTGGACAGCAATATACTAGTAGTAACACAGCAATATAGTAACACAGCAAGCACAGCACGGCACCGCGCCTGCACTCGTTCCGCCCCCGCCGAGTCTCGTCATTCCACGCCGTGCCGATTGCCGTGAGGCTGCAAATCATTCGCGCGCGCCCGCGCCAGCTCCTTTGCAGGCGCTCCGCCAAGCCCGCCTGCTCGTGAAACGGGTGGGGAGCTCATGGACATGATTCTCCCAGCGCACCAGTTTATGACGCGGCCACCCATGTCCTCGCCGGCACGTCTTACCCGTTGCAGCCTCAACGCCAATTAGACGGGCAAAACCCGTTGGCAATCGCTGCCACTCCTGACGCGCCTTTACCATGCCAAGCTCTGTTTCCGACTACCCGTCTTTGCATGGGGGAACTTGCTTGCACCCTAGCCACCAACACTTAACCTCCTGCGTGGCTCGCCAGGTCTTGGAGTAGCGCTATAGCTGCCACACTCGCTCTCTTCTCCATCTCTTGTTTTTCTTGTATTCGTCCTGCCCGTTCTTCTTCTACCACGGCCTCGCCGTTCCCTTGCTTCACTTGCACTCTTCCACCTCGACTTCGTACTCGCTTGCATGACGTTGCTGACAAAGGTCCCGCTATCGCTCGTTCGCGCCACAGTTTCCGGACTATCGTTGACCGACTCTGGCGCTCCCGCTGCCAACATGGCTACCACTACCCGCCAGAACGTGACCTGGGTTGAGGTGCGTACACTGAACAACAACGTCTTCTTACTTTGCGTCTGACATTTTTTTCAGGGTGTCCGAGGAGTGGCCTCCTTCTGGGTCGTCGTCACACATTTGTGCAGAGCATTCGACTACAGCCTCTGGTCTCCACGCGACAGCGAGAACGCCACACCCCAACTTCTCCAGCTGCCTTTTCTCCGACTACCATGGCAGGGCCGCATTGGAGTCACCATGTTCGCCTTCCTCACCGGCTACGTGTGCGCCATCAAACCCCTTCGACAGGCAAAATCGGGCAACATTCCCGCCGCTTTGACCACGCTTGGAAAGTCCGCTTTTCGCCGCCCGCCGCGCTTGATCATGCCTGCTACCATTGCCTTGGTGGTCGCGTGGTTCTTCGCCCAAATCGGAGCTTTCGAGGTGGCCCACCTGAGTGACTCCCACTGGTTCAGGCGCTCTGTCCCGGTCAACATCGGTGGTCTTGACACTGAGATCCCCCGTCTTCTGCGCAACTTCCAGGGCGCCTGGTCGGGAGCCAACAACGAGTACGATGACCACCAGTGGGCCCTGCTCCCTCTGCTCCAGGGCGCCTTCCTCATCTATGTGCTTCTGTTCGCGACCGTCTTCATGAAGTTCCGCATGCGTCTGTTCACCTGCGCCGTGCTGTTCTGGTGGTACTGGATGCGAACGAGCCCCGAGAAGGGTACGTCTAATCTTGCATCGTAGACTTGCAACATTGCTGACGTGTTTCAGAAACCTTTGAATGCCAATTCCTGTACGGCGTCATGCTCTGCGACATTGGCTCCGAGAAGGGCTTCCGCGACTTTGTCAACAGCTACCCCCGCGTCCGCCGCGCCGTCCTCACCACCCTCATCGTCCTCGGCTGGTACGTCGCCTGCTTCCCCGGCGAGCACTGGGAGTGGGCCACCTGGTCCGTCCAGCTCAAGAACCTCGGCGACTGGATCATCCCCGAAGGCGCCGCCAGCTACCCCAAGCGCTTCACCGCCATCGGTTGGGATCTGATGGTCACCGGCATCTGGCTGTCGCCCAGCCTGCAGAGCATGTTCTCCAACAAGATCTTCATGTGGGTCGGCCGCAACAGCTTCGCCGTGTACCTGACGCACGGCACCGTGATGAAAGTTGGCTTGGCCCGCCTCATCTACGGATGGTCCACGGCCCCTTACCACGTCGAGCAGCCCCCCAACGGCGAAGGCGACGCCACAGAGCACTACATCCCGCGCTCGCAGAACTGGCTCGTCTGGGCCCTGGCCATCCCCACTTTCTTCGCCGTCGAGTACACCATTGCGCATCTGTGGACCACATACGTCGACTCGCAGTGCGCCAAGGCGACCAAGTGGCTCGAGGACACCATGTTCGAAAAGGACGAGGACGAGAAGCACGGCGCGGCCAACATGGCCTAAAGCGACGAAATCGGCGCGTATACAACGCTCGATTTCCCTACCTGCAGTGCAGGACTCAGGACCGCTCCCCCCTCGAGCGCCTGTATTGTTTTTATGACGACTTTTTTCCTTTGTGTCACTCATATGCGCGGATACCAACTTCGTTTTCGGCATTTTCCGCGTCTCTCGCATTTCCAGGAGTTGGGGTTTCGGACACATATTCGGCAAGTGGACGACACAAATCGCCAGACCGAAGGTGTTGGGACGTTGCCAGTCGTCCCGGGGAGAAGGAAAGAAAGAAAGAACAGCCCAGCTGGATAGACCTGCATTCCCCGCGTGTGTGTCTGTGTGTGGGTAAACAAAGGGCTAGGAAGCAGAGCACGTCACGAACCCACCCGCACAGCATGCTGCGCGTGAATCCAAATAAATTAATTCTACACCTGAACCAAGCAGTGCTCTGTGCTACTCTGTATATGCCTTGCCACATCAACACCGCACACGAAGGAGTAGATCATCTTCACATCGCTCCTCGTCTCCCTCTTCCACGATATGCGGAACAGCCCGTGCCGCCATGCTCCTCCATGCCCAACCCCTAACCACAGCAAAAAAATCAGTGCAGAGACCCAGAAGCCGCGAACAAATACCCCAAATGCCCCCCCGTGTACAGTCTGCACGCGATACATATCCAGATCCACCACCCGTCCGTACCCAAATCCCGAGTCCACAGCACCGCAGACGTCGGGATACAGGCAGACGTCGATCGCGAACGCCGGTTTGGCACCGTTGCTGCACCGCCGCTGCCGGGGGACTAGCGACATGTCTCGTGTCTGGTTAGCAGGGGGGGAGGGGCTCCGCTCGTGTCGGGGCGGGGGATACGAGGTGCATGGGCGGGGGGTGGGGCGGGGGTTTGTGTGTGTGTGTGTTTGTGTGTGGCGGTGCAGAGATGCGAGGAGGGGGTGGGATGCACGTTCAATGGGAAAGAAAAGATAGGGAAGAGGTTGTGGTGGTGGTGCTGGTTGAGTGGTATTACTAACCACGTGGGTTCTTTCTCGTGGTTTATCATTATTTGTTTAGCCTCCTCACATACACAACACACGCTTAATACCTAGTCAACGGCGGCGAGCTCTCCGACGCAGGAAACGACCACTTTGTCTGCACAAACACCTTTTGCATCCCGTCGGCCTTGTCCTCGAACTTGTAGTACACCTTGTCCAGGTCGGCGAGGTCGACGCGGTGCGTCACCATCCGCGACGGGTGGATCTGCTTGTCCTGGATCATCTTGAGCAGCGACTCCCAGTACTTGTGGACGGGCGCCTGGCCGTTGCCGATCAGACGGATGCCGCGCTCCATTAGGGAGCCGATGTTGAAGTGGTTTGTCTGTGGTGGGGAGTTAGCGTGCGGGTTACTACTACTACTACTACTAACAAAAAGGGGGACGTACGAATCCGACGTAGACGCCGGTGATGCCGCAGCTGCCAAAGTTGCGGGTGCTGGTGATCATCTCGTTGACCAGCTCGGACGTGTCGGTCTCCAGACCGAGCATCATCTCAAAGTAATGCGCCCACCCCTTTGCGTACTCGCCGGCCGCGCACTCAATCGAGACATCTGGGCCGCGGTCGTCGACGAGCTCGCGCAGCTTGCTGGTGACGGACTCGCCCTTGCCGAGCGCGGAGAAGTCGACCGTCTTGATGTGCGGGTAGGTTTTCTTGATGAAGTCGAGCCGCCAGTTCTGGTCGATCATGATGACTTCCTTTGCGCCGTTGAGCAGCGAGAACTCGGCGCACATCTGCCCGATGGGACCTGCGCCCCAGATGGCCACGACGTCGCCCTTCTTGACGCCCGTGTCGACCACGGCGTGCCACGATGTGCAGAGCACGTCGGACAGGAAGAGGCCCTCCTCATCGGGCACATCATCGGGGAGGGGGAGCAGGTTGACGTCGCCGTAGGGCACGCGCGTGTACTCTGCCTGGCCGCCGGCAAAGCCGCCAGTGAAGTGGGAGTAGCCGAACATGCCTGCTGTGCGGCCACCGTACATGGCGTTCTCGATCGTGTTGTCGTTGGTCTTCTCGCACTGCGAGGACAGCTTCTGCTTGCAGTAGAAGCAGTCACCGCAGGCAATCTGGAACGATGCGACTACGCGCTGACTGGAAACACTGTCAGTACAAGCTCGTGGATACTGAGCTCAATACGTACCCCTTCTTGAATTTTGTGATCTCGCTGCCGACCTCATCCACAACACCGCAGAACTCGTGACCGAGGATGTCGCCCTTCTGCAGCTCGACGACCGTGCCGTGGAGCAGATGCAGGTCGGATCCGCACACTGTAGATCCAGTAACCTTGACAATAACATCGCGGGGCTCCATGACCCTGGGCTTCGGGCACTCAATCATCTCCACCTTGTTCTTGCCCATCCATGCAAGCGCCTTCATCTTCTCGCCCGAAGGGTCGGCGTAATCTGGAGAGTTGCCGGGGTTGGTGACATTCTGTGCTGTGGTGGCCTCGCCGCCATGGCCAACGATCTTCTCGACCTGGTACGCAGCCTGGGACATCATCCTGGGCGGTATTTGTGCTGTGTTTAGCTTGTGGAATGTAGTAGTAGGGTATCAAGTATCTATAACAAATTATAAATAGCGTACAAATGCAGAGTGTCTGTTCGATAGAAACAAAACAGTGCAAGAGGGCTGTACCTACTTTTCTATGGCACTCTGACGCGCAAACCGATGACATAGTTGTAACATGGTCGAAGCAACGCGCATCAATGCCCGCAGCTCTACACAACTACCGACGAGCCGTTGGATGGTCATTCGCCCTCTAGCCACGCCCAGAGAGACTAGCCGGACGTCATGACCTGATGAAGAGGGCTACAGATCCGTTGTATGGAGCAGGGGTGCCATATCGAGCTTTACACTGGTGATGGGATTTTCCTGAAATGTCATCGCGATGTCATGGTGGGGCTGCTGACCGTTGGAGGTGCATGTGGGGCAGGGCCGAATGTGGGAAGCTCCAGCTTGGCCAGCTGCGGAGGTCGATTCACAGTATGAGAGAGGGACGCATGTGTTTTATGTTGCGGGGTGAGGACCATGATGGTGCGGTACAGCTTGGGAAGTTCATTGTGGTTCTTATTCTAATGGGAGCGTGACGCCCAGCCGGTACAGATCAGTGCCGCTGTTCTTCACGACACAAACAACGGAGCAAGCAGCACAGCAACACCTCGGTTGACGACTCTGATGTTATTCTGAGGTATCTGGGGCCCACTTGCAAGCCCGTTGAAGCTCTCGTGGCATGCCGGGATCGTACGTTAGATCGACTGGTTGTGCCTAGATCTTTCCATTGGTGACTGGTTTGCGCACATCTGGCAGCGCGACTGCTTCGAGTCATTATGCAAGATTGACGCGTCTGATATACCTGACAGAGCGGTGATATGTGAGGCCAACTGCCGACGTTCGAAAGGGCCTTTGATCGCGGTGCGGGGGCCGGCCTGCTCACACCGGCTTGGGACGCGCCGACGAACGACGCGCATACAGCAGCGCCGCGAGTACAGAGTTCGGCACGGCGTGTAGACATGGGCGCTGTGTCCAGATCTTGCAGCTGTGAGATGCTGGGCGCGATATCGCGACGCCATTAAGACTGGCCATGGAGATTCATCAACGCAGAAAGATCAAGTTCACACACAATCTTCTTCTTCGACACCATGCTCAAGGCAATAGCAATCAACGAAAAAGTACTCATAAAGTGAAAGCCAGCAAAAATTGCGCCGGCGGCGTCCCCGAAGGAAAGCCGTACCCCAACCAGTCCGCGCTGTGCAATGCAGCTGATCAAGGTAGAGGAAGCAGATACTTGAGCCTGCGCCTCCCAACAAGGTCTGGAAAGTTGTTAGCGATGTGTGGAAAAAGATGGGGTGGGGGGATGAAATCTTACAAGTATGAGGTGAGAAGAAGAGGGCGAGAATGCGGCAGCTTATGTAGGGTTTGGAGACGGCACGTGCGCTTAGCGCTGTCGGAACAGGCAATTGTCATGTGACCTGGAACAGCCCGTGCGCTCAAGCGAGATTTTTGGAAGCAACGAAGCGCTGAAGAATTGACAGCCCAGATGTATGTTGGTGTTTCCAAGCCGCGTAATACTTTATTGAACAGAGCATCGAAGTTTCTCACACACGAGCGGGGAGTTGCAGGCTGCCAACTGTGATAGCATCTCAAAGTTGAGTCTCGCTCGAAGACCCGGCGCTTATCTAGAGCATCGGCCGTCTATCTTCTCCAGTAGTCAGACTTGTCGTAGCGATGTCTTGGGGGTAGGGAGCGTCCACCTTTGAGCAAGCTCGTGGCTCCCATCCTCCAATACTCCGCCAATTCCGCTCTGGCGTCTCGACATTGCCTCGAGCAGAATGACCCAGGCAGTGGCTATGCACCGCAAGCTGTGAAGAGGGCGTTACTTCTACTTCATTGCTCTCGAGCGCTGTCACTGATGCTGGTATTGGGGCGGGAGGCAAGCAGCAGACCGCCATTCAGAACCGGGACGCGGAAGGCTTACCGGAAAGCTGCTGCTGCCATCCAACTCAGCCCGGATTGACGAGATGTCTTGCATTGCTCAGTCTGCAGCCGCTCGAAGATTGTATCGCGGTAAGCGTTCAGTGCCGGCGCGTTGAGAAGCGTGCAGGCTACAGGTCCAGGGTTGGGGTCACCTATCGCTCGTCTCTGACAAGCTGTCTCTTGAAGGTTGATTCTGAAGTGCCCAACTTTTCTCTAGCCATTTCTTTGCCTATGACCGAGTTATAACAAGTCCAATTTGCCTAAAGTCTATTCAATCCGGTAAGATCAGTTGTAAACGCAAGAGTTGTTGTTTCAATGTTGGACGTAAAATCACGTTGCCCCTGTCTTTCGAATGTGTACTGCTTTGCTAGGCACGCACTTGCAAGGCGTCAAGTGCTAGTATCCTGCAATTATGTAGGCCTTTGGTGATGGGTACAGAAGTCCTTCACGAAGTGCGTCTCGCACTCCATCCATCCTCTTGCATTAGTTTGCAGCGCAAGCTTACATATCCCTCGACGCCACGTCAGCCGTTGTCATCGACGTTTCACTCTGTGATATTCGGGAAGTACTTGATCTTGTCATAGGCAATTCACGGCTTGCCCTTCCTTGGTTCATAATTAAGTTCTGCATAGATCACCGGTGAGACACGGAGCCTCAGCTCCAAGATGGACACTAAATTGATGCGTTGTTCGTGTCGAGTCGAGCCCTGGTGCGTAATATCGCTCTTGCCAGACACCAGCAACCGAGGCGCCCCCTAGAACTTTCCCGATGGTACTTTGCACTTCCCTCTTATATACTCACATCTTCCACTCTACTTGTGCGTCGAAATCGCGTTATGGAGATAACAGAAAGCTTTTCAGACCGTCGTGGATCGTCACTGTGGCTGGTGGGCTTGAACTTAACAACATGTCGTGTCAGCTCAAGTGCCTCTCGAAGATCCGGGACTCCCACCGTTCGCGTGTACCGAATATGACATAGAGAACCCAATATATCTGAGACGCCTGTCTGAGTTTGGTCGTCTCCATCAACATTCTTAAATTCGCGGCGTGCCTTCCCCATCGCGTTTTGGATTTGGTTCCTCTTGGCTGTACCCTCCATATGCATATGCTGACACATCTTTTCTGATGACATATCGAAGAACTCCAGACGATGGAAGCGGTCAGTATTCTCCCCATCTGTTGTTTCGGGCCATCTTTCAAAAACTGGAATTGCTTCTTTCAGATATCCGTCAACCGTGATCTTTGGTAGAATTGGCAACATGTGAGAATTTACAACTCAAGTTGCGTCTCAATAGCATCCTCAAGGGGCCCCACATATGCCAAACCCTCCTCATCGCTTCACTCGTGAGGTTCGGCGACCAAATCACAATATATATGAAAACTTGCTGTTCCAGCGAATTCGTCCTTGGCAATGAAACGAGGAACCAATCTTGATATATGATCCGACCTCCACTACAAATGAGCAAATACACGGTAGGGTGTCTGTTGAGCCACCTCTGATATTCGAATAACAGCCTTACAAATGAAAGAAATCCATCATGTACAAAACATCAGTAGATCAGCGCAGACTGCAGCAGGACATTCGAGTGAGGTTGTGTCACTTGGCTTGTAGCTAACTTGCTTCTGCCTCTACGAGAATCTGTCGCATCGTGGGACATCACCCTCTTATGCAGCGTTAAGGAGACCTTCACGTGCTTGTTCGGTCGCGCCTGGTTTACACTTGATTATCTCCTCTCATTTCTGTAGACATACGACTACTCAACCTGATCGCAGCAGAACTAGTCCTAGGCGCAGTACATGGGATCTGCGCCACTTCGACAAAGACAATCGGCAAAGCACACCGTCTACTCTTGCCCATAGGGCTACTTTGAGGCAGTACAAAGCGCGAAATGTGCAGGGCTGCGAGTTTTGGAAGCCACGATGGTTGCGTGCCCATAGACCAGAACTGTCCACAATGCACTAGGTCCTTCTCTATATTACATAGCATGTAGTTGTTGAACAGTCGTTGGGCTACATCATCTGTAGATATGACTTTCACGAACGCAGCTAAGGTCAAATCTAAGGCTGAGACTGCGTGTGAAGGCAAATTAAAGCCTTCTGGGGAGACCATCAAACAACACATCATCGCTTGCGGGTGATGCAGCAAAGAGTAACCTCTGTGCCCCATACGAGTGTCCAAAGCATACTTGTCGTGATGCGACCATGTTTTGACCAGATACACTGTCGGTGCGGTTTAGCAAAGCCGGACTCTTTTCATCCATCAGTGAGGAGGATGACTTGAGATTACAATCCCATGTGATTTCTTCAATTATGTGCGGACGCCAAGTACTGCTATGACAAAACCGAGAAGACTAGTAAAATATCTACAGGTACAGAGAAGGTCTGATAGATTCTAAGGAGTAAGGTTTCCTATATGTTAACTATGTCACTAGACGAATTCCGAGCCCCACTACTAAAGCCAAACCTGCTTTAGCTTACGAATTAGCATGTACGAGCATTGCTTAGGGATACAGCCTCAACAGGACCTCGCGCACACTGACTTTGCAGGCGTCACAATGTCATTTGCTCTTCGGCGGAATACAAGCAAGCGCCTCATCCTGTCATGCAGTTTGTCCGACAGAATGGTGCGCTCCTACCAATCATTCACACTGACCTGCGTGAATTGGGCATCGCGCTCCTTAACGACTCGATAAATCAGATCACAGGACTGTTGCAGATAACGATGGCCGTTGCGAGACTGGCAACATTTAGAGATGAAGGCCTTTTGTTCGATGTGCTGCTGAGAGAGGTACGATTGTAATTTGCTCACCCTTGTATGCACATGCATGCTTGCGTGCCCGTGATCGACGTGCCGACGGTTACATGCCTGTTCATGATAATTCCGTGACGGTCCCAGTGTTCAAATTAGCTGACCAAGGCGAAGTGCTCCGGTTCAGGCACGATCCATGCTATTAGGTAAAAGTCGCTGTCGTAATCTGCGGCTTGCGGATCTGAATTCAAGACTGATCGAGGCGCTTCAGGACCTGTAAATATCTAAGCAGTCTGCAGCAAATCGAACGGCGTTCGTGCGACGACCTTGTTGGTAAACCTGAGATCTTCCAACTGCAGCCGCTCGTCTGCCCGCTTTGCGTGCGACTCGAGCACGGTGCGTGGGCCAGCGCCGTGAATGACTCCCGTGACGCCAGCCTCAGCGTAGAGGCGCACGTCCGTGTAGAGTGACGTGCCTGTCGCTGGTACAGGCTGGCCAGATACAAGGCTACTGTGTCTCTGAATGGCATCGACGAGCGTCTGATTGCCCGGCGCCGATGACATGGCTTTGGCGAGGAGAAGGCGGCGCAAGTCGACAGTGACACCGGTGGTGGCAGCAGCAATGACACGCTGATTCTCCGCTTCGATGATAACGGGATCCTCCTCGGGGATCATACGACGTTCGAGCGTGAACGTGACCTTGCCTGGTACAACGTTGGTGTTGGTGCCGCCTACGATGTGGCCGATATTAAGGTACGGGTGGTTGATGCCGCTGACCTGCGAATGCACCTTGCGATACCCATCGTTGAGCGCATACAGGGCTTTGAGAGTGGTGACGATCCCTTGAAGCGTATCAATGCTCGTGTGGAGGCTGGCGTCGTGGGCTTGTTCATTGCGGAAGGTGACTTCTATTTGCGTCCACCCGGCTGTGATCACTTTGTACGCGAAGCCGGCGGCAATGAGAAGGTCCGTTTGGGTTAGAACCTCCCGTAGTAGCCGCCCGGGACCGAGCTCGCCGCCAGATTTTCTCGTCATAGGTGAAGTGAAGCTCGACCGACCCGGCAAGGAGTGCACCGAGAGACTCAAGCGCGCGCAGGTGAAGCTGGCAAATTCGCTCTTGCTCACAGCGGTTACGCGGCCAAACATGGCGCCGCCCTCAGTCTCGGCGCCGTAGGGATCGCGCGTCCAGCCCTTGCCAGGGGGCACCATGTTGCCTTATGCGCTGAGGGCGATGATGCGGCCAGCAGGCGTGTATCGACGTCACGAGATGAGGACGGTAACAGAATTTATGCCATGTGCGCGCACCTTGGTCTCAGGTACGCGCTCGACCGCAAAACTCAAGCTCTCAAGCAGCCCGGCTGTCGTCTCTGCGTGCGGTAGAATGTTGCCAACGGGCGTGCCCGTGGGCACGCGCACCAGCGTCTGTAGGAAAAGGACTCATCATTAAAGTGAGTGACAGCCCAGACGTCCAAGAGGTGATGCATTGTGGGCGGGGAAACGTGGGAAAGTACGGAACCTGGAGGAAATGAGGAAGTAGGGGTTAGGTCGCGCGAATGGCTTGCTTCGTACAAATAGTTCTGATGATTCAAAAATAAACAATTTTGTAGCATTACAGCAAGTCTTGTGTTATTCGCCGGAATGGCTACGCTCAATGTGCATACACGCATCACATAGCATACAACGCGCCAGATTTCTGTACCTATGCTACGGCTTAGTTCAAGTAACACATAGATCTGGACATCTTGCTTCTATTGAGTACCAATAGAAAGGAGTATAAAACACGCTTTCCAATCTCGATATACTAACTATTACACCAATACACTACACAGAGTTTCAAAAAGCCGGTAGGGTGACCTTTATACACAAAAGCGCATTCTCAGTAGCCCGACGCTTTCCAACTATACCAATCCACTCTACCTTCCCTACGAAGAACATCCATCGTGGTCGTCATGGGATGTGCCGAAAAAGTTCTCGACCCTTCTGCGGAGTGCAGTACCGTTACCACCTTGCGCAGCGAGATTCTGTCCTTGACGCGCTGCGATCACTTGGGAGCAAATAGCGTTGATCCTCATGTAGTTGTAGAAACTTTCCACACCAACGACAAACGGGTTGGTTGCAGTGGGTGCAGAGTGCGCCAGGATATCTGAGTTCTGCACCGCGTGGTCGGCTACTTGATGGTTAGACAGTAACACGTCTACACCCTTCTCTGAGGCGATGTCGGCAAATCGGTTCTGGCTAGCGATCTTCATCTGACGTAATGTCTGGTCGGCTGGTGTACCAGTTCCGCCGGACAAGCCTGCGACATGGGATTCGCCGTTCTCGGAAAGGGGGAAAATCAACGAGATCGTTCCGAGCGTGTGGCCAGGGGTGAACACCGTTGTGATTGTGACATTGCCCAAGGTCACGTCTTGACCATCCACGACTGTCTCGTCCTTCGCTGGTGGTGGTGGTATGGCAGTTGCTGGCAAAGCAGCCAAAGCATCCCAGAACGGAGCGGATGCGTACACTTTGACGCCGAACCTATCCTGCAGATATTTTGCGCCGCCATAGTGGTCACGATGTTCGTGCGTGATAATCACAGCTTTGATGTCTTCGCCTTGAAAGCCGAGTTCCTCCAGCATTGGCAGCATAACCGCATCGATCTCAGCCTGATCGTTCAGTGCATCAATGAGAAAAAGACCATCGCCGGTGTCGTACGCCCAAGCCGATACACCCGTGTGTCCAACAAAGTAGAAGTTGTCGAATGCTTTGAAAGGTGCGACAAAGCCAGAAGGCATAGCAAAGAGCTGCGGGTATACCTGCTGAACGATGCATTGATCCATGAAGTACTGGTACAGTCTCGGATCGGTCGCTAGGCTGGCGGCCTCCGTGAGGTACTTCGTGACATTACTGGCTTGTTCCAGTGGAAAGACGGTCTCGTTGGCGAATGATTCCAGAGGAGTGATTTGCGATAGGCCAGTTGCCGCAAGGGAGGCAATCAGTGCTGCTTTCATTGCGCCTGGCATGTTGTGGAAGTGCGAGGTGGATGATTTGATACTGACAGTTGGTGCTGAGAGTTGGCCGCGTTCAGCATGAGTTTATTTGTACTTGAGTGAGCCCCTTTACCTCAAGAAGGATGCGGGCGAGTCTTATCCGTAACAACGCACAAGCCGCTTTCTTCTTGCAATCGGTCCTTGACCTTCGTCTTGAATTGACATATTAATGATATTCCAATCTAGCGTCACCGAGATTGCTGCCGTGGTGGGCCCGGAATGCCTATAAGCGTTCCGAGGATGCGTTCCGAAGCAGAACTTGCGCGTTCTGATGCATCCCGAACACATGTTTTTTCGATCCAGTCATTAAACTAAACAGTGTGCTCCTTGGTATACACCTATTGGAGTATAGCTAGACTGCGAATCCAAATTTTGATGGACCACATTACCAAGTTCTGCACACCACCTGCTCGCGTTGCCTTCCCCATGTAGTGAATCAGAAACGTGTCTTCCTTCCAATCTAACCGACTGTACGACACCATCATGGGTTCAATGAGAGGCCGGGATCAAGTTAGCATACAACCCTTATGCTTTGATCAAGAAAGTAGCGAGATTGTGCATTGACAGGATCATAATTAATGTAAGCAATATAGTTGTACACTGGAGCTACGACTATTTGCAGACTGGCAGCTCCAAAGGACCACTCCTTCCATCCAACTCGAAGACACTTTCTTTAATTTGCTCCTATCTTCATTTTGCCACCATTCCTAGACCATGCTGTACTTTCGCGTTGTTTGTGTCGACGGCGAAGGACGCTTCAGCGCATACGGCAGTGGGCGTCCCGAGAAAGGCAGCGCTCTTTCGACTCCGCCACCAGAAGACAAGCGCAATGACGACAAGGACGACAACACTTGCTGTCGCGTCCACGGCAATTCCAGCGGTAGCACCCCTGGACAGTGATGTATTACCGGAAGGCATTTCGTTTGGCAACATTACCGGTGGTGCCTTGGACAGCGTAATCCCGTTGAGATACGCAGAGCAATTATTGGCGGTATTGAAAGCAACTGAGGTCGTCTCTTCAGAGTATTTCTATTTAGGAGCATTGCTGAATTTGGTCTCATTGTAATTAACTATAAGGTATGCGGAACTGAAGAACATACTCTTCAAGTGGGTAAGGTGCTCTGTCATCGGAGTTACCATTAGGTTAAATTGTGAGGCATTAAATTAAGACACGCCTCGCATGTTAAAGTATAGATCTCCTTCTATAAAAAAGCTAATCGTCTGTAAACCTTGAAACTAAGGCGTCTTGTACAGTAACTATGGGTATCACTTAATTGTCCTGTAGGGGGTAATTAGTATTGCTTTGATAGGAAAACCACAAAAAACAAATACGCAAGCGCTAGGCATTCCACTACATCTTATGTTTACAATGCCTCAGAGCAGTACAAGGGCGTTCCCTCATTCACTGGCAAATTTTCAGAACGAGGAGATCTCACCAGAGCTGATCAACTACGTATCCAACATAGTCGTGGAGGTACTCACCTGGCACAGGTGAGCGTTCTGGTCACTTAAGAGCAGTGCATATTCTAACAATAACAAGATCAGGTGACGTTATCAAAAAATCCAGGCGCTCGCTGGACCTGGACGCGGTCCCTCTATTAGTGGGACCTGTTCAAAATACCCTTTACATACTGCTGGTCACCAGCACCTGTTCCGAAACCTAGACACTGGCCTGCGCACATCAATGCCTGTGGTTTCTTTTGCCGTGACGCACCGCTCTATAATCGACCTGCTGAGCTGGGCTTAATTTCTTCAAAACAGCTCGGCGCCTTTGTATATAATTTATGGCAGCATTGTCGTTGACAATCTGTCTGCAATACCTTCAGGTATTTTGGCGACAGTGCGCTCATTAGCTTCAAGCAATTGTTCTAAGGGGATGAAGCAATCTTGGAAGCGCTTTACCAGATGATAACAGAGATGTCATGTTTATCGATGACTGTCCACACGAGTGGCTTTTCCAGCATGTTGTAGCCGTGGTCCATTACAGCGGAGCAGGAACAGTTGCCTGCAGGCTGCGCAATGCTTGCCCTACAGTTGTTGTCCCATTCTTTGGAGACCAGTCCTTTTGGGGTGACATTGTTGCAGCTGCGGGTACATGGCCAAGTACAATACCACATGGGTTTCTTAATGCCAACAACCTCACGAAGGCAATCGCATATTGTCTGACTGATGAGACCAAGGTAGCTGCACGACTACTCTCCTTGGAAATGGCGAACGAGTGCGGCACCGAAGATGCAGTCCAATCATTTCAGGCAAATCGTCCGCTTCAGAGCATGCGATGTTCGCTGATCCCTAACGCTGTCGCCTCATTCATTAACAAAAAGAGTTCTTTACGTCTTTCCAAGATCGCTGCAGGGATTCTCATTGAGGAAGGGGTGATCAAGCACTCAGATGTAGAGAGCTACCAAACAAACCCATTGCAAATCCAGAATGTTCGCTGGGATCCAGTCACAAGTACGGGGTCTGCTTACCTTGGTATAGTAGGCGATATGGGCCCGGCTGCCAAGAATATGATAGCGCAACCTTAGAAAGAGTCCAAGATTTCCAGGTCCCAGCCACCGGCATCTAATGCAAACGTCATAGCTGTTGCTAGGAGGATAGCTGGTAGTGCTATAAAGTTTGCTGGAAGGTTCTTGCTTGCATTCCATAAAGGCGTTATCGTAGATCTGCCACTTGCTACTACTAAGGGCTTCCGCAGTATTCCGCAATTGTATAGAGAAGATGTTAAGGACTACAGATAAGTAACCGGCATTGTAAGTGGGTTTCAGGTTGGCACCAGGACTTTCGTCCACGGTCTTGCAGATGGCTTCTCCGATCCCTACAAGCAGACGTACCAGTCTGGGAAGAAAGAAGGTGCAATAGGTATGTGGAAGGTGTCAGCAAAAGGTATGCTAGGCTTCTTGTCCAAGGTATCAGCGGGTGCAGTGGGATCAGTTGCGTATCCTGGTGACGGTATTTGCAAGAGTATCAAGACTTTAGCGAAGGGGAAGACAAGGAAACTGACTGAGGCACAAATGACTGTGGAAGGCGAATGGCTGAAGGATTAGCCTGGTGTTGATGCAAGGACAGTTATTAAGACGTTCAAAAGGCTAAGAAGAAGGCAAGAGGCAGCGGTTCTTGATATCATCAGGTGAAACGAGCAATGAGAAGAAGATTGTGAGCATTATCACAGCACAGCTGGTGATTCTATTTCCGCATCATTAATAACAGCAATGCGAGCTGGAAACATAGGAGTCTATAAATCATGCTAGATTGTTCGCTCCCTGTTCGGTCTGCTTCGAACAGATCCAGATTCGAAGTTTCACCGTATCGACACTACTACGGTACAATAGAACAGGCTAGACTTTATACGAAGTACGATGTTGCAGTAACCGCATATGGCAAACGTATGTGCCCCGCCTCGCGTACTCGAGTAGTTCTTCCTTTCCGAAATACACGTATTCAGTTGTGGCAATGTTGCGCCTCGCTTGTTCGCTCCATTAACATATCAAATGGTAAAGGCCAAGATCGGAAATGCATATCAACAGACGACGACGTCCGCATCGCAAGTCGAGGCAGGGTTGCGCGGCACGCAAGGCCCGTCATATCAAAAGCGACGAAATTCAACAGTCTTGCGTCAACTGCACCACTTCCGAGCGACAGTGTGTTTATCCACACCTTGGCTCCTGTTCCCCAAAGTCTGGTCTAGTTGAGCGGGCTAATGTAACCAACCTCCAATCGGGGCAGACTTGCACACCATGCAAGGCGCGACACATCAAATGCGACAAGCTTATGCCATCCTGCGCCGCTTGTATCACTTCTGAGCGACCATGTTTCTACTAGGCAGTGGCCGAACCAGTGCAGGCAGTAGCAGGCAGGATGTTTGACAACATCTGAACTTGCGTGAGAGGTCAACAGGGACGGATCAGTTGTTGGGATTACATGAACAAACAAACCCCTGCTAGCGCCATCTCTATATGTAGCACTCAACCGACCAGATGTCAACGATACCTTTGACAATAATGAAGACAATACCTATCATGTCGAGAGTCTCCTCTCCTTATCGTGCCAAAGAGCCTATATGTCCAACACCAGTTTGGTCTAAGAATTAGCCACTTATAGCCACCTGTTACGATCTCTTTATACTAGCCAACCAAATGCTAACAACTAGCGATTGCTAACGCCCTTAGCGCAGTAATTACACAGGCTCTCCTGTGCAGCACAGTTAGGGCTTAGTTTATTACAGTTACGTAATAAGCTTACTTCTTAGCAGTTAAGCTAGGAGGGTTCTATATGCAAGCTTACGCAGCTTATATTAAGCTTAGTAAGCTAGGCTTATAAAGCTTATAGTAAGCTAGGTAAGCTACTACACTTACTATATATCTCTTTAGTATATAGTCTTATAGAAATATAACTATTAGAGTTTATATTTAACCTAAGTATTAATCTTTAATATTAGATTTTAATCCTAACCTTTAAGCTAGATAGTTTACCTATACTACTTATTATTACTGCTTTGCCTATTAAGATAGATAGTTTTCTCTATACTCCTTACTTATATTACACTCTAACCTTATTTAATAACCTATTACTATATTTATCCTTAAGAACTAAGTAATATATACTTATAAGCTTTGCTTAAAGTATAACCTTAATATTTTAAATACCTCTAAAATATCTACTACCTTAGGAAATTAAGCTACCTCTAGCAGCTTTAACAAAGCTCTACCTATATATAAGGTTATGCCTAGAACTAATACTATCTCTATTACTAAACTAGACCTTTACTAAGAAAACTATTATAAGCTTAATAAATAGCTAATCTAATAGAACTTATTCTTTACCTTCTAGAGTTAGAATATACTAGAAGTCTAGTAAGTAATACTTATAGCTAGTTATATGCATAACTAAGCTCTTAAGTAGATTAAGCCTTTACTCTAATAGTTTACTACTAAAGAAGCTCTAGATAATATTAATATATAGATAAGTAATATAAACTAATTTTAAGAAAAGATCTATACTATCTTTAGAGTTATTAACAAACCTAGTATTGCTTAATATAAGATTTAGTATATCTATTAGCAGAGATCTACTACTAACTATACTACTAACTTTTAATAACTTATAGCTAATACTAACTAGAATAATACTGCACTACTTACTATATTCTAATAAAGCCTAAAGCCTTAAGTTAAGAAAGAGCTAATACGCAGCAGTATATAGCTTAATACTCTTAATACCCTTATTAAAGAGACTATTAATATTAATAACTAACTCTATAAGCTTAATTAGGAACTTAGTTATTATAGAATAACTAATTAAAGTATATTTACTCTTTAGCAATATTAACTATAGAGAAATAATAACCTCTAATAAGAATAATATAGAAGATAATACTTATCTAATATATCTTAATAAGTTTATACTAGCACTAATAATAACTATTATAGACCTACTACTATAGACCTCTCTAACCTTAATAAGGGACCTAAATAATAGAATAAGAAAGATAAGAGTAGCTAAGAAAGTAATAAGCCTTTACTAACTTATTATAGCTATAGTAAATAAAGCTACTTTACTAGAAACTATTAAAGCAAGAATAAAGTTATTTAATAGCTTAATATACTTACTAGTATAGTAGACTCTACTAATACTAGTAAATAGAAAATTCTTACTAAAGATATAGAATATCTTATAAAAGACCTAGAAATAGAATCTAGAATAGATAATAAGTATATTACACCTAATAAGAATAGATATAATATCTAAAGTAGAGTACTAATACTCTATACTCTAAATAAGGTACTCTAATACCTTATAAACTAGAGTATTATAAAAATATATTAGAAGTTTTAGAAGAACTATAACTAAATAGTATAGAAGCTAGACTAGCACCTAGCTATAATAGATAAATACTAAGTTACTAAGAAACTTTAATAATATAAAGAATAAGTAGTATATATTTAAAAGGTATATAATAATAAATATAGCTATAATAGTAATTATTAAGGTTGTATATCTAGGTAAGCCTAAATAATACTAGTTAGGTTAGTTCTTAGAGAAGAGTATAGTATCTAGAATAGTAAAGGCAAGATACGTCTAGATAAAGTCTAATATAGCAACTTAGAAGTATTATAAACTAGCAATAGGATTAACTAGCTATAGAAAGTAATTCTAATAACTAACTTAATTATTAAAGTAACTATAAAGTTAAATATAAACTATAAAGGTTATATTCCTATAGTACTATATACTAAGGAAATAGTAAAGGCTTACTAAGCTTACTATAAGCTTTATAAGCTAGGCTTACTAGGCTTAATATAAGCTGCGTAAGCTAGCATGTAAGTTTTACCTAGCTTAACTGCTAAGAAGTAAGCTTATTATGTAACTAGTAATAAAACTATGCTATATAGGAGTGTCTGTATAATTACTGCGCTATAGGCGTTAGCACTCTATAGGTGTTAGTATTTAATTAGCTAGTTATAAAGAGATTATAATACTATTCTTCTCTTCTCTAGAATTTATCTTAAATCTTATTAGCTATTCTTTATAAGTATAGCCCTACTACTACTTAGTTCTTACAGCATTATTATATCCTCTGTATTCTAAAAGTAACTGCATCTTAGTATTAAAATCTATTGCTATAACACTATTATACCTATCTCTTATAATTATTGCTTTATATTAGGCTATAATTATTTTATTATACCTTCTATAAACTATTTAAAGTGCGCTAAGTATATTTATGTTAGATATCTATATATTAACTTATTCTAAGAGTTCTTAGATAAGACTAGAGCTAAATATAAAAAGAAAGTTAAAGATAATAAGAAATTATTATCTAAGGTAATTGTATATTTATTATAAAATAAGAAAATTCTAGCTTAAGTAAAAGATAGAGCTATAAAGAAGGCTAAGTGCCTTGCAAATAAGTTAGAGAAGTCTAGTAAGAATATCTAGGCTAAGAAGATTAACTGCTCTACTGCTAATATATTAGTTAGGTATTCTCCTGCTATATAGGCTACTCTTAACTTACTAGATACTTCTACAAACTTTAGAACTAGTTTAGCAGTTGTTAGTAATTTATAAGGTTTATTACTAGTTCCTATATACTTTCTAAGCTAGAGTATCCTAACTACTTAACTAGATACTTATTACTATTGCCTATATTGCAATATTATAATATTTTTTTAACTTTCTACTTATCTTTACTATTAGCTTAGTAGTAGAAGTTTTTCTAGATTAGCGTTTTAGAGTTAGCTAGTTCTAATAGTAAGATATAGATTACAGGATAGATTTTTGCATCCTTAGGTAGCATAAGTTAATAGTTAACTAGGCTAATTTATTTAGAAATAAAAAATAGTCTAACCTTAACCTTATCTAGTTTTTTTATTAGTTACTGTGTGCATAGGTTTTTTGTAAGGAGATATACTTTATCTCTTTTCTTTAGCAGAAGTGCTGTTTTTTATTTCTTATTAATATAAGAAATTGCTTATAACTAAGCTTTAGTAATGTTTTTAAGTAATTTCTAGTATACTTCCTTTAGTACTTTAACTAAGAATATTACTGCTTCTATTTAAATATTACTGTCTAATAACCTAGTAAAGAGATTTAGATATTACCTATGTATTGCAAAGTATAGTATATAGCCTATAGCTTCTAAAATCTTATTATTATACGCAATCTATGCTATAAGTAATAGCAAAACCTAGTTATTTTATTACTAGTTGCTGTAGATCTAAAGGTATATTTCTATAGTCTAATTTATATATTTAGTCTGTCTATCTGTTTATAGATAGTATACTATAGATAGCTTCCTCTTAGTACTAATTACTATAAGCAGTATAGTCTAGTAATTTAATATAAAGAGCTTATCTCTATTGCTAATAATAGATCTAGGTATACTATAATATCTAATAATATAGTCTTTAAAGATATAAGCTAATTACTTAGCAGTATAGCTATATTAAAATAGTATTATCTTAGTATACTTAGTAAACTAGTCTACTATAATAAAGATTAAGTTATAGCTATATCTTATAATAGAGTCTTTAGAGATTAGTAGTTGCATAATAAAATCTATTATAATATTTGTTTATAGCGTAGTAGGCAGTTCTATTACCTACACTTCTCTATACTTAGTATATATACTATATTTATTCTGCTAACAGCTAATATATTTCTTAATAAACTTTATAACCTTATCTTTTATATTTAGGAACTTATAATATCTCTTAATAAGTTCTATAGTCTATATAATACTAAAGTATCTATAAAGTAGGTTATTATAATAATAGCTTATAATATTATTAATTAGTTCTTCTAGTACTTAAGCTAATATTAGTTACTCCTGCTTAACCTATAGTATAAGGTTAAGTTACTATAATAGTTCTAGAGACCTATTATTATTCTTTCTAAGAATAGTAAATTAGTTAATTATTTTCTTACCTGTAAGATTATAGTATTAGCTAAGCGTGTCTACTCTGCTATTTTCTTTTTCTAGGGTATATAAGATCTTAAACTTATACTAACTAAGTATTTCTAACTAGCAAACCTATTATTAGTTTAGAACCTTAGTAGTAGTAAAATATACTAAGTTCTTATAATCTATATAGATAGTAAGTTCTAAGCAGCTCTCTGTATATACTCTCTAATATTGCAATACGTTAATAATAGCTATAAGTTCCTTATTATATATATTATAGCATTCTTCTAGTACTATAAACTTTCTAGAGTAGTAGGTAATTAGGTGCTATTTTCTATCTTATTCTTGCGTAATATAAGCTTCTAATACTAAATCTAAGGTATCTATTTTAAGGTGTATTAGTTTACTACTCTTAAACGTAATTAATATAGGTAGCTTAACATATACTTACTTAAGTAATTAGAAAGTATCTTTCTATGCTTATTCTTACTTAAATAGTGTATCCTTCTGTGTAAGTCTTATAAGCAGCAAGGCTTTTATAGAGTAGTTCTAGATAAAGTATTAGTTAAAGTTAATAAACTCTAGAAACTCCTAGATTTCCTTAACTAATATAGGTGTTAGCTAATCTTTTATAACCTAAATTTTCTTTTTACTTATCTTTACTCTATATTTTTCTATAATATAGCCTAAGAATTCTACTTCTTTCTAGTGCTATTTGCACTTTTCTAGCTTTAAGCAGAGGTCTGCTTTTGCTAAGTATTCTAATACTTATCTTATATAGACCTTATATTCCTCTAGTATCTTACTATATACTAGGATATTATTAAGGTATGCTACTACTATAATATCTAGGTATTTCTATAGAATATTATTAATAAGTGCCTAATATATAGCTAGTGTATTAGTTAGCCTAAATAGTATAACTGTATACTTATAATAACTATAATAGGTTCTAAATACTATCTTCTATTCTTTTCTCTTTTTTATGCGTATAAGGTTATATACTTTATATAAGTTAAGTATAGTAAAGTACTTTACTTCTATAAGTCTGTCTTATAACTCTCTAATATTAGGTAGCAGATATTAATTCTTAATTATAATATTATTAAGCTTATAATAATTAACACACAGCCTTAATACTCTATTCTTCTTTAGAACAAATAGAATAGGAAATCTAGCTAAGGACTTAGATTTTCTAATAAAACCTTTTGCTAGGTTCTTCTTAATATACTTTCTTAGTACTTCTAGTTCCTTCTTAAATAGCTAGTATATAGGCCTAAAGAGTAGTTCTTTCTCTTTCTTAAGTTTAATCTTATAATTCTAAGGTTAATGTTTAGGTAGCGCTTTTACAGATAACTCTTCTTTAAATATCTAGGCGTACTAATAATATATATCTAGTATAGCAGAAGTTATACTCTTAGTCTTCTTAATTAATGCAGAGAGGCTCTTCTAGTCTGCTTAATTAACTGCTCTAACTTAGTGTATCTTATATATTAAAGAGATATTATTAATCTTCTTCTTATCTACTAACTCTAGTATAGGTTGCGTAGGTTAGCGTATAGTAGTGCTATATTTATACCTATCTAATAAAAGCTATTTCTTTTTCTAATTAATCTATAGATTATGCTTTTATAACTATAGTAGTCTTAATATAATATTATAAGTAGCCTTACTTAGAATATCTAGGTCTAGTTTCTCTTTATAGTTCTGTACTTATAAAGAGGCACCTTAGACTTTAAGTATAACTCTTTCTTCTTCTAGCATTAAGTTTCTATTAGTAATTTATAGAAGGTATAATTTATCTTTATACTATAGATAGAGCCTAGCTCTTTCTACTACGCAGCTAAATATATAGCTCTGCTGTAATCCTAAATCTAATAATACTATTATTCTAACTCTGCTTAATAGAATTAGTAGTTTAATAAGTTAATTATCTCTAAGCAAGTTAATAGAGTAATCTCTAGCGCTTATAAATGCTATTCTAAAAAAGGATTCTCTTATCTTCTAAACCTGTATGTCTGTTTTATTTCTTTATAGGTTATATAGTAAGAGTTAAGGTAGTATTACTATATAGTATTTATATAACTTCTATTAATTACTAATTATTAAGCACCTTATACTTATAGTAAATTATTGCCTAAGAAGTAAGTATTTCTTCTTTTATTAATAAGATATATTTTATAGATATTATCTATATAGTTTTTCTAGTACTTGCTATATAACTTTCTCTACTTTAGAAAGAAGCTACTCTTTTATTTATTAGATAGGTAAGTAATATAGTTATCTCTAAAATATGCTATATATAAGAGTATTCTATAATATAGGTTATATAGGTTTATATAGTATATAGGCTTATAAAATTTAGGTAACTAATATAGAATATTTTTATATAGTTATTTCTTATATAGTTATAATATAACCTAATTATTAGTATTAGTACAGTTATCTTAGTACTTATAATAGGCTTTATTATACTAATTTTCTTCTTTATTAGAAGTATTATAGGTAACTAGTTTCTTAAGGCTGTATTATTAGCAATACTTACTATATTCTTTGCGCCTTTACTGCTTATATTCTATTTCCTATTTATTATTATTATTATTATCTGCTACTAGCTATCTATGCAGTATAGGTCTAAGATACTTAGGTAGATTCTTAGATTCTTTATTATCTATTCTAGACTTTATAGCGTACAGCTGTAACTGCGTGTCTATAATAAGAAAGCTTTTTTCTTCTAGTATAAAGAATAGCTTTCTTTACTTAATAATATTACTATAGTATACCTTACTAATAACTAGGTTATTATTGCTATCTAAGCAATATTCTACTATATAGTATTTTCTATTATTATTTATTAAGACTTCTTCTTTAAAATAAGGTATTAGTAATTAGTTATATAGCTTATCCTTAATATAGTCTTAGAGATCCTATTTAGACTTAGTATCTACTACTAGGTATTCTATATCTTTAGTAAGAACTTCCTATTCTTTACTAGTATTATTACTGTTAGTAGCTAGTATATTTAGCTGTTAAACTACCTTACCTTTAGATTAGTAATCTTAGGTAAAGTATTCTTACTTGCTATATCTATAATAAGTTACTAAAGACTTATCTAGTATACTCCCTTTCTTCTTATTCTACCTATTAGGTCCTTTATTTAGGTTTAATAGATCTATAGCCTCTAGTTTATAGTATCTACTTTAGGTATTATTATAAATCTAGCAGCCTATATTTAGTTAGTAGTGCTTACTGCAATTTCTGCAGTTAATATAATTATTGCGCTATAGGTTGCGTAGTAGTAGTTATTTATTTATAGCTATACGTGCTTATAGATTATTTTATAGCTCTTGCTATAGCTTATAAATTTTAAGATTAATATTAATAGCAGTATTAATAAGCTAATTAAGAGTATTAGTACTAGCGCCTATATATATTAGTTCCTCCTTAACTTTTAGCTTAAGACCTTGCTTAAATATAGTTATTAACATAGTATTATCCTAATTAGTATTAGTAGTAAGTTATTAGAAGTTAGTAGTATAGTCTGCTACTAACTTTTTTTATTAAATGTATTAAATATTGCATTATATAATAGTAGGTTTGTTAGAGACTCTAAAAATTAGCTTAATCTTCTCTTTAAAGTTGTTAAAGTCTTTTATCTATTTATCTACCTTATTAGAGGTATTACCTACTTAGTACTATTATATAAAGGGCTTAATCTACTAAAAAGCTTTGCTATATATATAGCTTATAACAAGAATAACTTAATTAATCTTAGGAACCTTATTACTCTAGAAGGTAAAGAAGAGGTTCTATTATATTAGCTAATTATTAAGCTTATTATATTCTCTATAATAGAGATCTAGTTTATTAATATTTATACTAGAGGTATAGACTAGTAGGTCTATATTAATATCTATATTAGAGCTGCTAGAGGTAGTATATATTCCTAAGGTAGTACTTATCTTAAGAGTATTTAAAGTATTAAGGTTATATATCTAGGTAAGCCTAAATAATACTAGTTAGGTTAGTTCTTAGAGAAGAGTACAGTATTTAGAATAGTAGAGGTAAGATGCATTTAGACAAAGTTTAATATAGCAACTTAGAAGTATTATAAACTAGTAATAGGATTAACTAGCTATAGAAAGTAATTCTAATAACTAACTTAATTATTAAAGTAACTATAAAGTTAAATATAAACTATAAAGGTTATATTTCTATAGTACTATATACTAAGAAGATAGTAAAGGCTTACTAAGCTTACTGTAAGCTTTATAAGCTAGGCTTACTAGGCTTAATATAAGCTGCGTAAGCTAGTATATAAGTTCTACCTAGCTTAACTGCTAAGAAGTAAGCTTATTATATAACTAGTAATAAAACTATGCTATATAAGAGTATCTGTATAATTACTATGCTATAGGTATTAGTACTCTATAAGTATTAGTATTTAATTAGCTAGTTATAGAGAGATTATAATAGTAATATTCTTAACCTTATAGATAACTAGCCTAAAGTAGCTCTAAGTAAGCTTAATAGGCTGCTTATAAAACTTACTATAAGCTATACTAATACTACTATATAAACTAAAGACCTAAGCTAAACTATACTTTATAAAAACTATAAATATATAATAATATTAATTTATAACCTTCTTAAAACTAAGAAGAAATAGTAATATAAGTAGTTTATAGAGTACTACTAAAATAACTATATAGCTATTTCTAACCTCTATAAATATACTAGTAATATATAAGCTAATATAGAGCCTAACTTTAATTAAGCTCTAGTATACTATAATATACTATAACTCTTATATATATTAAATATAAGAAACTATTACTACTTCTATATTATATAAATAGTATATAGTAATAATAGCTACCTATCTTACTATAATACTAAAGTAGGTAGTAAATAGTTCTTTAGCTATTAATAGAAATACTATAAGAAGTAGTATAAATATACTAATAATACTTATAAGAATTACCTTTAGAATAAATATAAAAAGAACTATTTCTCTAGTAAAAAGATAACTTAGTATACCTACTTAAAATAGCTTATTATAAATAAATAATACCTAAACCTATATTAGTAATAATACCTATATAAGAACTATATACTCTATAAGAAAGCTAAGTTATAGAATAGATTTCTTATATACTATAAATTAGAGAGTAAAAAAGAAAAAGAACTAAAAACTTAAGAAGAGTTTTTTCTAGATATATGCTAGTATAAAGTACTAGAGATTACTTTCTTAATTCTATTAGAACTAATTACTTTATAAAAATACTTATAGTACTAAATAGCTAATAAATAATAGTACTAGTAAACTTAGAAGTATAATTAAACTTTATATCTTAACCTGCTATAGTATATATAGGTATAACTAAGTAAAGAAAGAAATAACTATACTCTTTATAAGTTACTAATAGAGAACTAATACTAGAAGAATTAGTAGTTATATATAAAGTAGTACTATAATCTCTTATAATATAGAACTATTATAAGTTAGTAACTCTAGATATTCTTAGAATAGCTACCTATAATATTATATTAGAACTACTATAGTTATAAAAATATAATTCTATATTAGATTAAGCAAAGAATATAATTTTATATAAGTATTATAACTGTAGTATACTATAATAAGACTTTAAACAGAATAAAAGATACCTAGCAGATAAGAAAGAAATTAGTAATATTCTTTTAACTAAGATATACCTAAAAAAAGTAGTTAACTATATAGATACTAACTAGCCTTTAGATTATAAAGTAATAGTTAAGAAAAAAAGTATACCTTTTACTATCTTTAATATTTATAAGTAATATATATAGATATTTAAAGAAGTACTTATAGTAAAAGCTCTACTAAAGTATAAACTCTAAGATTATAAGATTAAGCTCTAAAAAGGTAAGAAACTAACTTATAGGCTAATATATATACTAGTAGATAATAAACTTAATAAACTTAAGAAGTATATTAATAATAACCTTTAGAAGGAATTTATTAGAAGGTTAGAATTACCTACAGAGTACTCTATTCTCTTTATACTAAAGAAGAATAGTAAACTATAAGTTTATATTAACTATTAAAAACTTAATAATATTATAATAAAGAATTACTACCTATTACCTAATATTATAGAGCTATAAGATTAGTTATTAAGAGCCTAGTACTTTACTATATTAGACCTAAGAGAAGTATATAACCTTATCTATATAAAGAAGAAAAAAGAATAGAAAATAGTATTTAAATTAAGATATAGATACTATAAGTATCTTATAATACTATTTAGTCTAACTAATATACTAGCTATATTCTAGAAATTAATTAATAATATACTAAGAGAGTATCTAAATATAATAGTAGTAGTATACCTAGATAATATTCTAGTATACTCTAAGATACTAGAAGAGTATATATAACCTATTAAGAAAGTTAGGGTTAGGGTTAGGGTTAGGGTTAGGGTTAGGGTTAGGGTTAGGGTTAGGGTTAGGGTTAGGGTTAGGGTTAGGGTTAGGGTTAGGGTTAGGGTTAGGGTTAGGGTTAGGGTTAGGGT